>JAQRGA010003383.1:0-11227 GCA_029237695.1 Conchocele bisecta | reverse complement strand
AAGTTTATCAGCCAAGGCTAGGAAACGCGTAGGAATTCCGAGGCCTGCCGACAAATTCCTACTGTTTCCGAGCCGAGCCTGATAAACTTGATATCTAAAGACACTAGCTTGGTATTCTATTTATCAGGTAACGTTTTAGACTACAGAATGAGCAGTTATTACACTGACGTAATTCGGTAACATCATGTGACGCCGTTCGACCAATGAAACGTCATTTTTCAATTGTTGTAACCCGGATATTTGTATCATGTCAATACCTGATACAGCAATATGATATTAGTAAGTAGGTAGTCGACCAGTGGGTGGTTGGTTGAACGAACGTGACCGCGTAAATTAACGGTATGGGTTCCTCCTTAGGGATCATGATTTGCCTGGTTTGGCCCTCAGGTACTTTTTTATCTTTGGCTCTTTTGCTACCTGGGAGTTGAATTGGGTTATTGTCGATTATAAAAGTAGTAAGATTATTACTGATCCTACTGCTTTTGGGAGGGCCAAGTGATTCTGGTGTGGCGAGGACCTGGCATCAGATCAGGATTATTCTAATTTCAGGGCTGAATATGTATTTTTTTGTCGAGCCTGCTTGCGGAAAGCGAGACATAGTGATCACAATGATGTCCGGGTGTCCGTCTGTCCAAAATCTGCGTTAAATATTTTAAATACCTTATATCTCCGCAGTCCTAAGTCGCATTGACTTGAAACTTCATATGCTTATTAGTCATCATCCATATATTCATGCTGTATCTCATGCAGCCCCTGTGCCCCAAGGTCAAGGTCAAATGACTTAGAAGTTTGCATGTTATAAAATCTGCGTTAAAGTTTTTAGGCCTCTTTTTTTTAATTACTTGGTTTACTGGTCCGCCGCACCTAATTTTGCCGATTTGGAAAAAAATTAAAATTGGTATCTCAATTTTTTTAATTTTTTTTAATATCCGCCGCCGACCACAAAGTCTGTAAAAGGAAATAAAAAAATATTGACTTCGTCAATTTTTCGTCTCACGTTCGCGCCGATCCACCACCGACCACTAAATCTGAAGAAAAAGCATTGACATCTCCATATTTTCATCTCCGGGTCCGCGACATTTCGTCTTACGTAATCGGTATGAAGTTACCGCTCGCATTTTATTAATTAAAGTGTTTATTGATACGGATCAACCTCACTCGCTCCTGCCTACAAGAACAACAATGGCAGACGCAGAACGCTTTTTCTTTCGGATATTTTTGGACTTTTTATCACATCATTCAAAACAGAACATTTTTTTTTTAAAGTATTTCCAGGCCAGAGTATCGGTGATGGCGCCAATGCTGGCCGACAAGGATGTGCTCATCAAGGACATGTCTGCCTCAAGCAAATGCGAGAAATCTACTGCCTCCGCCGTACCAAGAGACACCCCGGGGGAGGTCCTGCACAAATTCGGCACCAAAGTCATTTTCCTGACCTAGCAATGATGATAATTTTTTTAAAACAAAACAATCGATAGCTCGAAAACGCGTTGACATAGCGCATCGGGGAATATATCGTTGCGGAATACTAACATTGTCCCAACTTCTGCAATATGCGACAATGATATAACTCGGTTGACGTTTCGTGAGAGTCCATTGTCTCGAGGCCATCCGCGTTCGGCCTATTAAAAACTAAGCAACCTTGTAATATGGAGTATATGGAGGGAGTAAAAAAAAAATATTTATAGACCTCGGTCCGTTACTTCAACCTGTGTTTGCAGACTGCTTTTTAGCATAAATTTAAATTTCTCCCAGCAAACTTTAGAAAAACTTAAGAATAAAATTAGAGAAAAATACTCTTCTACATGTATATAGTTTGTTTATTTTTTCACAGAACCACTCTCAAAACCTACCTGCACACGGACGCTTAACAGAGAAAGAACTTGCCATGGTCTAATATTATATTACGATGTGGTTGTTTTCGTCAATGAAATGATGTATTGCAGACATCCCGGTGGAGAATGAGAAGTTTGAAGCAACTGTTGAGCTCAATAAGAAGGTGGGACTGTGGTACGGTGATATCACGCAGCTTGAACTAGACGCCATTGTCTGTTCTATTCCATCGGCAAGTACGTTTACTGCAATTTGTATGCCCCATATGCAAGGGGAGCATATTGCATTGCCTCCGATATAGCATATTTTTCTTATTTTCCATGAAAACACATTTTGGTATTTCTAATGAAATGCCAAGACATGTTTTCATTTCGAAGCAAACTATTCAATAATTGCTGTCTGTTGATGTGTAAACAGTAGTATTATTTTATTTTACTCAATTAAAATTTTGAAATACCCAATTGCTTCAGAAATGATGGAATGACGATACTCAATTACTAATTCCTTATCTGGAGCCCTGGACCAGTATAGTCTTAAGCAGTCACCGTACATGTACACATACCAATATCCAAATTACAATATGTCCATGTATGTCCTGTTATTAAATGCAATGTGTCCCATAAAACTACAAAATGTGTAGACCCTGATTGTGTAGTGCATGTATACCACATTACAGGATTCGAAGTTTCTACACTGAATAATAGCCCACCCAGTTTGGTTTGTCACGTTTATTCTTAAAGGTACATGTCCACTTAGTAGACACAAACTGTTCTTTATATCAGACACATCATCTGAGACATTTTCTGTCAAAATAAACATTCATTCACCATTACCCCACATATTGATTGGTATTATTATAAATTTTATATCAGACGTAAATGTCCACACTGATATCAGGGGCGATAACCGTGTTTCCTTATAATCGGGAATTACTATTTATTCTCTGTATCTATTTTTATACGACCGTTAAAAAACGGTACGTATTATGTTTTACCACTGGGCTGGCGGCGGACAGAAAAAGTGCATAGTTTGTGTACACAACTCCTCCGAAACCGTTCAGTCGATCGATCTGAAACTATACACACGTCTTCTACACATATTGAAGATGTGCACCTTGGTGATTTTATGCCGAAAAATATTTTTTAACAAATTTATCACCTTTTTAACTTAATAGCCAATTTTTCTACATTTTTGTATACAATTCTTTATAGAGTACATAGTTTCTATACACAACTCCTCTGAAACCGTTCAGTCAATCGATCTGAAACTATACACACATCTTCTACACATATTTAGATGTGCACCTTGGTGTTTTTATGCCGAAAAATATTTTTAACAAAAATATCGTCTTTTTAACTTAGCCATTTTTTATACATTTTTGTATCCAATTCTATTTAATTTCTACTTTACACATCTCTACCTAAATTAGTATACATATTTAGCACAATGATAGGAAGAAATAATGCTATGTATTTTAAAATTCTCATTAATGTTTCTTGCCTTAGTGACAGCTTCACATTTCTGCATCTTCACTGTCTGCCCCATCTTCGACAGGCGTATTTTGTGACTTCCGGCACTCTTGTTTGATGTGCAATGATCATACTTTATAACCTGTCGAAAATATTTTTTTTCAGGTGACACATATACATAGTATAAATAATTAAAAAATATCATGCCTCATTTGCATATGAAAATAATATGATAACCACCGCATGTCACTATCAGTAAAATAAACATTACTAAATGATTATCTATATAGCGGGCACTCGTAATTGTTATAATTGGTGGAATAGTGACACAAATATACACTTATTTAATTCCTATAAAGAACAGTTTGTGCCTACTGAGTGGGCATGTACCTTTAATAATTGACTTTGACACCCAATTGACATTTGGTTTTCAGGGTTTTTTCAACGCTGAAATAACGTTTTGGGACTTGAAATGTCGTTCAGATTACGGAATAGAGGAGTTCCGGATTAGAGGGGTAGAAAACAATGTGCTTATATTGCGGAGAATTCGTGACTTGATTTCACTGTATTAAGCCTACAACCATCCTACTTGCACACTATCATAATTATGCAAATGAGCCAGCTGCAGAAAACATGTTCGGTAATCAGTACAGCTTCAAATTATGATGATGTGCTTATGCAATGAATAGAATCTAGCATTTGTAGCCTCGTTTCTTATGAAATCAGTAAACTTGTTTAATAAATATCATATTAAATCATCACTCGTGTAAGATCCTCCATATACTTTATTTCTAGTGAATGATGTCTGTGAGAAGGCTGGTCATCTAATTGACATGGAACTGTCTGAGAAGTTACAGATGTCGATTGATGGAGAAAGTGCGATTACGGCCGGTAAGAACAAACTGTGAAAGTGTTTTGTAATTAAGGAATAAAATCATGGGCTGTTGCGTTTACTGGGGTTAATAAAAACATTTGGTCTGTTTAAGGATTGTGAGGAATCTTCGGACTTGTTAAGAATGAGCCTTATTTTTAGTTCGTGAAATTTGGTCAAATATTGATTTTATTACAAAAAATGAGCTCTGTGGGAATTTAACATGGGGAAAAAGGAGGCAGATGATCAGGGGGAGGAGTCAAAAAACAAAAAATTGTGCAAATTGACTCAGAAACCTGGCTAGATAGCTTGGAAATGATCTAAGAATACTTAGGGCAGGTTTCGTGAAACAGACAGAAGTGACAATGACATCAACCAAACATGGGGCTAATGTAATGCCAGATCTTCAGATAAGCTTTGTGTCTAAAGAGTATTGTACCCCCTGATTTCAAATTAAATGCATTTTTTATTTTCACAAATGGATTATTGATTTTCTTCGTTATTAAATAGGGAACAAATGATAAAAAAACATAAAACAAATTTAAACATATACTTATTTCAGTGTATTATTACTTATTCACTTATGTATATGTACTGCAATAAAGTTGAAAAGTTACTTAGTTGAGCTGCAAAAAGCAAACTCTGTTTGCTTTTTGCAGCTCAGCTAAGTGAATTTTCAACTTTATTACATTATTTTCATTACTCGATTTGAAAATCAATCCGTTATTTTCACATTTCTCTGAGTTTTTCCACTTTTGATAATCAATGTGTATTCTGCTAAAATCAGTGTGTAAAATACGCCAATATGCATCCCATCTGGAGCTCTGAATGCATTATGATATAAATGCAATACATTGAATGGGCATTTCCATTATGGGTATGATATTGACATGTTTCTTTTGTCTTTGTTGTAGGTTACTATCTACCTGCAAAATGTAAGTGGCTTCTATTGTCCCATCACAAAGCAAAAATGTACGGAGCCCTGCAGGGGACATGGATTTTTTTTTTATTAATTCATTCCCACGATATAACAAGTCGTTCCCTCAATTTAGCGTTCTCACTATATAACAATTCGTTCCCACAAATTAACAATTTGTTCCCACAAATTAACAATTTGTTCTCACGATATAACAATTCGTTCCCACAAATTAACAATTTGTTCTCTCAATTGACAATTCGTTCCCTCGAATTGACAATTCGTTTCCTCAATTTAACAATTCGTTCCCTTCGAATTAACAATTAACAATTCGTTCCCTTCGAATTAACAATTAACAATTCGTTCCATGAATTGTTCATTCGAGAGAATGAAGTGTTATTTCGTTGGAACGAATTGTTAAATTGAGGGAACAAATTGTTAATTCGTGGGAACGAATTGTTATTTCATAGGAACGAATTGTTATTTCGTGGGAACGAATTAATATAAAAGAATTCTACATCCCCTGCGGGATGGAATGGAATATTATGATGCAACAATCGTCTGTCTGGGATTTTCCCCCCATCACAACAAGTGAAGTTTGGGATTTCACCCTGTTAACACGGCCTAAATTGACTTTAGCTGTTGACAGACCATTAAACAGCATTAAATCAATCGATAGGCAAGAGGGATATTGCGTTAGTCCATTTATGTACGAAGTGCAGAAGAGCTTATGGCATACACCCGGTGTTGTTGGCGTCCACAAACTTAGCGTTGGGGTAAATATCTTATAACTTCTGTTTCCTTTCATGGAACACCTTGATATTTCATACATGCATTCCTCAGATGACCCTCTATCATGTTGTAGCAAATCCATGACCCACCACCCAGACCTTACCCCAAGGTCAAGGTCACAAACTTAGCACATTCATAAACTTAACGTTGGGGTAAATGTCTTATATCATTTGTTTCCTTTTATGGAACGCCTTGATATTTCATACATGCATTCCTCAGATGACCCTCTATCATGCTGTAGCAAATCCACGACCCATCACCCAACCCTTACCCCAAGGTCAAGGTTAACATGTTCATAAACTTAACGTTGGGGTAAATGTTGTGTAACTTCTGTTTCTTTACAGGGGACGCCTTCATATTTCATAAATGCATTCATCTGATGATACTCTATCATGCTGTAGCAAATCCATGACCCACCCCCACCCCTTACCTCAAGGTGAAGGTCACAAACTTAGCACATTCATAAACTTAACGTTGGGGTAAATGTCTTATAACATCCGTTTCCTTTCATGGAACGCCTTGATATTTCATACATGCATGCATCTGATGATACCCTATCGTGCTATAGTAAATCTATGACCCACCGCCCGCCCCTTACCCCAAGGTCATCTGTTTCCTTTCATGGAACGCCTTGATATTTCATACATGCATTCCTCAGATGACCCTCTATCATGCTGTCGCAAATCCACAACCCACCACCCAACCCTTACCCCCCAGGTCAAGGTCACAAACTTAGCATGTTCATAAACTTAACGTTGGGGTAAATGTTGTGTAACTTCTGTTTCTTTACAGGGAACGCTTTGATATTTCATACATGCATTCATCTGATGATCCTCTATTGTGCTACAGAAAATCCATGACCCACCCCGCCCCTTTCCCCAAGATCAACATCAACTCATTTACGGGTGGTAATACTGGTAGAGGCACACCCGCATTTACACGTATATAATAATGTAAATCGGTGAATGGAGTATTCGTTTGACAGTTCGATTCTGGCGTGTGACAAAACAAGGTGATCTTGTATAAGTTGTAAGCATATATTTCAAACGTACGGATGGACACGACAGTCATTCGCTAATCATCGTGATAACAATGACCCGCATGCGTCTGTCTACCCGCTCGTCCGAAATCTGTGTCGCAGTTAAAAAAAACATGATGTCTCACCAAGCGGACACGGATACTGGCAATACCGTGTTAGCATGGAGTGATCGATTTTTCCATATGCTACTGGAATTATCTGGTGAATTGGATTTAAGTATTGCAATTATACAGGGATTATTTTTCCAATAATAAGGTAACACATTTGTATTATACTGATCATTTTATTGCCTCCGTTCACAGAAATCATCAGAGCATTTAATTGCCCCGTGGCGTTTACAGAAAGCATCGGAGAACATTGCATTCCGATGGTTGGAGGTTGGCGACCCTAAATTTTCGGACAGCAATTTCAATAATTATTTTCTTGAACCTATATATTCGGACAGTAAAAATAATAATTATGTTTACCAAAAACATAGGGTTATTACGGTAACTCCTTCACCAATTTCGATAATATTTGCCCTCAATGTCTGTCTAGCAATGGCGCTTTGTTTCACATACGACCCATGTCTGAACACTCGATGTGAAGGTTACTGGGGACTTATGTTCATCTTGTTTGTAAGGCAATTGCATTTAAGTTTTGAATTATTGTCACGCCTGCTTTTGCAGAAGGCGCGATTATGCCGCTTTTTCTGTTGTCATCGTCCGAAATCTCAAAAAGTTTGTACAAGCTTCGTCATCATGGTATAACTTTAATATACTTGATGGATTTCTTCAATGTTGGAACACTTGATACATTTGAGCATTTGGAACAGACTCGTGCCGCCATTAACATGACCTTGAACTTTTTTTCCTTCACATTTTTGCGGAAACACTTTAAATAGCCATTTTTTTGTTTCAAAAAGTTTGTACAAGTTTCTTCATCATGATATAACTTTAATATTACCTAACCGATTGCTTCAATATTTGGACACTTGATACATGTAAGCATTTGGAACACATTCATGCCACCATTAAACATGACTCACATGGTTGTGAAAACACTTAGTCATTGTTTTATGTCAAACAGTTTCTTCAACCTTGAGCTTTTTTGTGTCTGAAGCATGCACTTCTCTGATGGCTTTTGTGATGCTTACTTTAACACATGCCCATGATCATCTTACGGTAAAATGTCTAGGCAGGAGCGACCGTTTTCATGACGGAATTCTTGTCAAGGCTGCAGGTAGGGGGCATCCGTGTTCCATGAACATATTTTCTTGTTTTTATAGCCAAGGCTGTCCATATGACCCACGTTCGACCGTCCACTGAGGACTTGTTTGTGTTTTTGTTTTTTTTACTTTATTATCAAGGTGGCCAGCGAGGTCAAACTTCATTTAATGATGCCATTTCTTGTTTACAAGATGTATTCCACACGAAGGGCCCATTTACCAGTGGGAAGGATGAAGAGCAGGTCCTAGGAATGCGATACTTGAGCGCACTCAAGGATATGAAAGATTTAGGACTGAAAACACTGGTAACGTACTACCATAATCGCCCTAAAGATTCGGGTGCATTTACATTCTCAGGGCTCCCAGATAAGGTGTGTATTGGCGTATTTTGCGCACTTATTTTAGCAGAATACGCATTGATTATCAAAAATGTGAGTACAAAATACTCACAGCAGTGTGAAAATATGCATTGATTTTTAAGTTCAGTAATGAAAATACTGTAATAAAGTTGTAAGTTTACTTAGTTGAGCTTCAAAATGCTTTAGCAGCTCCAATAAGTGAATTTTTAAATTTGTTTTATTTTCATACCCCCCGCAAAGAGTTGTTGGCGGGTATACTGGAGTCAGTTTGTCCGTCCGTCCATCCGTCCGTCCGGGCACACATTAGGGTACTTATGTGGCTAGCCCCACAGGGATATGGACTTGGTAAAGGATAGAGTTGGTTACAATTAGCCACCTAAAAAATTGTTTTATGTGGCTAATATTTAACATGTGATAAGCCACATAAGTATAGTACTGTAAGAACGTCCGTCCGTCCGTCCGTCCGTCCGTCCGTAAACTTAACATCAGAGAAATATTGTTATAACTTCTATTTCCTTCATCTAAAATGCTTAATATTTCACACATGCATTCCTATAAGGCTCTACTACCATGCTTTGCCAAATCCACGACCGTCCAACCCCCGCTGATCCCAAGGTCAAATACTTAGTCTCTTTACAAAACTTAATATCAGAGAAATATTGTTATAACTTCTATTTCCTTTATCCAAAATGCTTAATATTTCACACATGCATTCCTGTAAGGCTCTACTACCATGCTGTGCCAAATCCATGACCATGCAACCCCCGCTGATCCCAAGGTCAAGGTCAAATACTTAGTCTATTTACAAAGCTTATCATCAGAGAAATATTGTTATAACCTCTATTTCCTTCATCTAAAATGCTTAATATTTCACACATGCATTCCTGTAAGGCTCTACTACGATACTGTACCAAATCTACGACCGTCCAACCCCCGCTGATCCCAAGGTCAAGATCAAATGCATTCCTATAAGGCTCTACTACCATGCTGTGCCAAATCCACGACCGTCCAACCGCCGCTGATCCAAAGATCACGGTCAAATACTTAAAAGTCTCTTTACAAAACTTAACATCAGAGAAATATGTTATAACTTCTATTTCTTTCATCGAAAATTCTTAATATTTAATGCATGCATTCCTCTAAGGCTCTACTATCATGCTGTGACAAATTCCCGCTGATCTCGAGGTCAAGCGCACATACTTAGTCTCTTTACAAATTTTTACATATTTTAAGGGTACCTGGGCCCACGCGGGGGGTATTCCGTAAGGCTCGCTTACTGACCAATCTAGTTTCATTTGTTCCCTATTTAATAAGGAAGAAAATCAATAATACATTTGTAAAAGTAAAATATGCATAGAATTTGAAATATGGGGTATAATACTTAACTTATACAAACCTTATCTGGAGCTCTGATTGTTATTATCCCCTCGCTGATAGGCCATTAAATCAATCAATCTTTATTATCCTCTCACCGATAGGCAAGAGGAGATATAGGGTTAATCCATGTACGTGCATACGTTAGTAACATCTTTCATTTTTAGCTCGCCTGCACGAAGTGCATAAGAGCTTATGGTATACCCCCGGCGTCGTCGGCGTCCACAAACTTAACGTTGGGGTAAATGTCTTATAACATTTGTTTCCTTTCATGGAACGCCTTGATATTTCATACATGCATTCCTCAGATCACCCTCTATCATGCCGTAGCAAATCCACGACCCACCACCCAACCCTTACCCCAAGGTCAAGGTCACAAACTTAGCATGTTCATAAACTTAACGTTGGGGTAAATGTTGTACAACTTCTGTTTCTTTACAGGGAATGCCTTCATGTTTCATAAATGCATTCATATGAGCACATTCATAAACTTAACGTTGGGGTAAATGTTTTATAACATCTGTTTCCTTTCATGGAACGCCTAGATATTTCATACATGCATTCCTCAGATGACCCTGTATCATCATGTAGCAAATCCACAACCCACCACCCAACCCTTACCCCAAGGTCAAGGTCACAAACTTAGCATGTTCATAAACTTAACATGGGGGTAAATGTTGTGTAACTTCTGTTTCTTTACAGGGAACGCTTTGATAGTTCATGCATTCATCTGATGATCCTCTGTTGTGCTACAGCAATACAGGGAACGCCTTGGTATTTCATACATGCATTCATCTGATGATACTCTATCGTGCTATAGCAAATCCATGACCCACCGCCCACCCCTTATTCCAGGTTAAAGGTCACAAACTGAGCACATAAACTTAACGTTGGGGTAAATGTCTTATAACATATGTTTTCTTTCATGGAACGCCTTGATATTTCATACATGCATTCCTCAGATCACCCTCTATCATGCTGTAGCAAATCCACAACCCACCACCCAACCATTACCACAAGGTCA
The DNA here is from genome assembly GCA_029237695.1 of Conchocele bisecta. Lineage (NCBI taxonomy): Eukaryota > Metazoa > Mollusca > Bivalvia > Lucinida > Thyasiridae > Conchocele > Conchocele bisecta. The sequence goes on along the minus strand of JAQRGA010003383.1, from coordinate 343 downwards.
CAAAATTAGCATGTTCATAAGCTTTATGTTGGTGTAAATGCATTCATCTGATGATCCTCTATTGTGCTACAGCAAATCCATGACCCACCCCCACCCCTTCCCCCAAGATCAACATCATAACCTTAACGTTGGATTAAATGTATTTTTATAACTTCTGTTTCTTTACAGGGAACGCCTTGATATTTCATGCATTCATCTGATGACTATTGTGTTAATGCAAATCCATGACCAACCCACCCCACCCCTTTCCCCAAGGTCAAGGTCACAAACTTAACACATTCATACATGCATTCCTCATGTGAATAGCTATCATGCTGTAGAAAATCACCAATTTAGTGCGTTC
>JAQRGA010003380.1:0-10962 GCA_029237695.1 Conchocele bisecta | reverse complement strand
AGTTTTAATCCTTACACATTTACATACGAGTTTTAATCCTTACACATTTACATAAGAGTTTTAATCCTTACACATTTACATAAGAGTTTTAATCCTGACACATTTACATACGAGTTTTAATCCTTACACATTTACATACGAGTTTTAATCCTTACACATTTATAACGAGTTTTAATCCTTACACATTTAACCTATTTAAGAGTTTTAATCCTTACACATTTATTACGAGTTTTAATACCGTAAATTTTCATAAGAGTATTCCTCACACATTTACATAAGAGTTTTAATCCTTACACATTTACATAAGAGTTTTAATCCTTACACATTTACATACGAGTTTTAATCCTTACACATTTACATACGAGTTTTAATCCTTACACATTTACATACGAGTTTTAATCCTGACACATTTACATAAGAGTTTTAATCCTTACACATTTACATAAGAGTTTTAAACCTTACCATTTTACATAAGAGTTTTAAATCCTTACACATTTATAGAGTTTTAAATCTTAACATTTATTTAAATAAGGTTTTTACCTCCTTACACATTTACATAAGAGTTTTAATCCTTGCACATTTACATAAGAGTTTTAATCCTTACACATTTACATAAGAGTTTTAATCCTGACACATTTACTAACAGTGATTTTTATTCTTCTTACACATTTACATAAGATTTTGTATCCCTTACACATTTACATATGAGTTTTTATCCTTACACATTTATTAACGAGTTTTTAATCTTACACAGTATACGAGTTTTTAATCCTTCACATTTACATAAGAGTTTTAATCCTTACACATTTACATACTTAAGAGTTTTAATCCTTACACATTTACATACGAGTTTTAATCCTTACACATTTACATAAGAGTTTTAATCCTTACACATTTACATACGAGTTTTAATCCTTACACATTTACATAAGAGTTTTAATCCTTACATATTTACTACGTGTTTTAATCCTTACACATGTACCATTTTAAAGAGTTTTAATCATTAACATTTAAACATTTCGAGTTTTAAACCTTACAACATTTACTTACGAGTTTTAATCTTGACTTTGTACATAAGAGTTTTAATCCTTACATTTACATAAAGAGTTTTAATCCTTTACATTTACATACGGTTTTAATCCTTACACATTTACATACGATTTTCGTTTTAATCCTTACACATTTACATAGAGTTTCCTTAATCCTTACACCATTTACATAAAGAGTTTTAATCCTTACACTTTACTTAGAGTTTTAATCTTACAATTTTACGTCGAGTTTAATCCTTACACATTTACATAACGAGTTTTAATCCTTACACATTTACATAGATTTTAATCTTACCATTTATTTATCGTTTTGTTTTAATCCTTACACATTTACATACGAGTTTTATCCTTCACATTTACATAAGAGTTTTAATCCTTTCACATTTACATATGAGTTTTTTAAATCCTTACACATTTTACATAGAGTTTTAATCCCTACCATTTAACACGAGGTTTATCCTTTACACTTTTATAAGAGTTTAATCCTTACACATTTACATACGAGTTTTAATCCTGACACATTTACATAAGAGTTTTAATCCTTACACATTTACATACGAGTTTTAAAAATCCTTACACATTTAAACCATAAACGAGTTTTAATCCTTTCACATTTACATAAGGATGTTTTCCAATTTCCTAACCAACAATTTACATAAGAGTTTTAAACCTTCCGAACATTTACATAAGAGTTTTAATCTTACATTTAACATACGAGTTTTAATCCTACACATTTAAATAAAAGAGTTTTAATCCTTGACAATTACATACGGGCGTTTTTAATTCTGAACATACATAAGAGTTTTAATCCTTACTTTTACATTTTATGAGTTTTAATCGTACACATTTACTTAAGAGTTTTATCCTTACAAATTTACTTAGAGTTTTAATCTTCACCTTTACATAAGAGTTGTTTTAATCCTTACACATTTACATACGAGTTTTAATCCTTACACATTTACATAAGAGTTTTAATCCTTACACATTTACATACGAGTTTTAATCCTTACACATTTACATAAGAGTTTTAATCCTTACACATTTACATACGAGTTTTAATCCTTACACATTTACATAGAGTTTTTCTCCTTGGACACCATTTACATAAGATTTTAATCTGACAATTTACAAATAGTGTTTTAAATCCTTTACACAATGTACATAAGAGTTTTAATCCTTACACATTTACATAAGAGTTTTTAATCCTTACACATTTAAATTAAGAAGTGATTTCTTAACATTTTACATAAGAGTTTTTAATTCCTTACACATTTACATAAGAGTTTTAATCCTTACACATTTACATACGAGTTTTAATCCTTACACATTTACATAAGAGTTTTAATCCTTACACATTTACATAAGAGTTTTAATCCTTACACATTTACATAAGAGTTTTAATCCTTACACATTTACATACGAGTTTTAATCCTTACACATTTACATAAGAGTTTTAATCCTTACACATTTACATACGAGTTTTAATCCTTACACATTTACATAAGAGTTTTAATCCTTACACATTTACATACGAGTTTTAATCCTTACACATTTACATACGAGTTTTAATCCTTACACATTTACATAAGAGTTTTAATCCTTTCACATTTACATAAGAGTTTTAATCCTTACACATTTACATAAGAGTTTTAATCCTGACACATTTACATAAGAGTTTTAATCCTTACACATTTACATACGAGTTTTAATCCTTACACATTTACATAACGAGTTTTTATCTTCTTTACACATTTACATTTATTGAGTTTTTAAATCCATTTTGACACATTTACATAACGAGTTTTAATCCTGCACATTTACATAAAGAGTTTTAATCCTTTACACATTTAATAAGTGTTTTAATCTTTACATTTACTTAAGAGTTTTAATCCTTACACATTTACATACGAGTTTTAATCCTTCACATTTACATAAGAGTTTCAATCCTTACACATTTACATACGAGTTTTAATCCTTACACATTTACATACGAGTTTTAATCCTGACACATTTACATACGAGTTTTAATCCTTACACATTTTAAATTATAAAGAGTTTTAATCCTTTACACATTTACAAAGAGTTTTTATCCTTAACAATTTTACTAAGAGTTTTTAATCCTTCACATTACATACAGTTTTAATCCTGACATTTATACAATACGAGTTTTTTAATCCTTTACACATTTACATAGAGTTTTAATCCTTTACACATTTATACATAGTGTTTTAATCCTTTACACATTTACATAAAGAGTTTTAATCCTACACATTTACATACGAGAGTTTTAATCCTTGGCACATTTACATAACGAGTTTTATTAAATCCTTCACATTTACATAAGAGTTTTAATCCTTCACATTTTACATCGTGATTTAATCCTTACACATTTAAAAGAGTTTTATATCCTTACATTTTACATTTAGTTTTTAATCCTTACACATTTTATATAGAGTTTTATCTTACATTTACATACGAGTTTTAATCCTTACACATTTACATAAGAGTTTTAATCCTTACACATTTACATACGAGTTTTAATCCTTACACATTTACATACGAGTTTTAATCCTTACACATTTACATACGAGTTTTAATCCTTACACATTTACATACGAGTTTTAATCCTTACACATTTACATACGAGTTTTAATCCTTACACATTTAACAGTTGTTTTAATCCTTACACATTTTAGACGAGGTTTTAATCCTTACACATTTACATAAGAGTTTTAATCCTTACACATTTACATAAGAGTTTTAATCCTTACACATTTACATAAGAGTTTTAATCCTTACACATTTACATAACAGTTTTAATCCTTACACATTTACATACGAGTTTTAATCCTTAACACATTTATTAAGAGTTTTTAAATCCTTACACATTTACATACGAGTTTAATCCCTTACAATTTACATAACGAGTATAATCCTTCACATTTACATAAGAGTTTTAATTCCTTACCCACATACCTTTAAGAAGTTTTCATTCAAACCAACATTTACATTACGAGTTTTAATCCATACATTTACATTTTAAGAGTTTTTGGTTTTTAACCTTATTTACACCATTTAATACGAGTTTTGTAATACTTTTACCTCATTTTACATACGAAGTTTTAATCCTTACACATTTACTTTTAGAGTTTTTAATCCTTACACATTTACATACGAGTTTTATTACTTCCTTTCCACATTTATATTTTAACGAGTTTAATTCCTTACACCAATACATAACGAGTTTTAATCCTTCACATTTACATTAAGCCGTTTGTTTTTATATTTTCATTAACCACATTTAATACGAGTTTTAACCTTTAACCACATTTAATAACCGGTCTTTAATCCTTACCACATTTACATAAGAGTTTTAATCCTTCAGATTTTAACATTTACGAGTTTTAATCCATACACCATTTACATAACCAGTTTTACCTTCCTTTTTACACATTTAACCATTTAACGAGTTTTAATCCTTACTTATTTACATACGAGTTTTAATCCTTACATTTTACCTTAAGAGTTTTATCCTTTCACTTTACATAGAGTTTTTAATCTTACAATTTACATAGAGTTTAATCCTTCACATAAATACGAGTTTTATCCTTACACATTTACATTTAAGGTTTTTAAATCCTTTACACAATATTACGTAAGTTTTATAATTTCCTACACATTTAGACATAGAAGTTTTAATCTTACACCCATTTACAAATTACCGAGTTTTAATCCTTACTTTCATTTACATACGAGTTTTAATCCTTACACATTTACATAAGAGTTTGTAATCCTTAACACATTTACAATACCGAGTTTTAATCCTTACACCATTTTAACCCAAATTTAGAGTTTTAATCCTTACACATTTTATTAAGAGTTTTAAATCCTTACAAATGTACATACGAGAATTTTAATCCTTACAATTTACATATGAGTTTTTAATTCCTTAAACATTTGATTTTCATACGCCGTTTTTTTTTTAATCCATTTACATTTTAACCATTTACGAGTTTTAATCTGACCACCTTTATAAGTTTTGTTTTAATCCTTACACATTTACATACGAGTTTTAATCCTTAAACACAGTTTTACATACGAGTTTTTTAGCTGACACATTTTCATATTTTGAGTTTTTAATCCTGACACATAACATAAGAGTTTTACTTCCTTTACACCATTTTACATTTTAAAGAGTTTTAATCCTTGACACATTTACATAAGAGTTTTCCAATTCCTTTACACATTTACATAAGAGTTTTAATCCAAAAACATTTACCATACGAGTTTTAATCCTTACACATTTTACATTTAAGAAGTTTTAATTACTTTACACAATTTTCCATTTAACGAGTTTTTAATATTTACACATTTACATTTACGAGTTTTAAGCCTTTACACATTTTAATACATTTAAAGAGTTTTTAATCCTTACACATTTAATACCGAGTTTTAATCCTTAACACATTTATATTTTAACCGAGTTTTCGTTTTAATCCTTACCATTTAACCTTACGCCGTTTTAATCCTTTTCCATTTACATAAGAGTTTTAATCCAACTTTTTAACATTTAACATTACGAGTTTTTAATCCTTACACATTTACTAACGAGTTTTTCCTTAAATTCCTTAACACATTTACATTTTAAGAGTTTTAATCCTTAATTTATTTAACTTAACGAGTTTTAATCCTTACACATTTATCATAACCAGTTTTAATACTTTAAATTTCATTTTTACGAGTTTTTAATCCTTAACACCATTTAACCATTTACGAGTTTTAATCCTTCCACAATTTTAACCTTAAGAGTTTTAATCCTTTCCACATTTACTAAGAGTTTTAATCCTTACACATTTTAAACATTTTAAGAGTTTTTGGTTTTAATCCCTTACAACATTTTCATTTTTACGAGTTTTAATCTTAACTTTTACATAAGAGTTTTAAATTTCCTTACACTTTACCATTTACGAGTTTTTTAATCCTTACCACATTTTAATAAGAGTTTTAATTCCTTACAATTTACATAACCGAGTTTTAATCCTTACACATTTCTACCATTTTAACGAGGTTTTAATCCTTACACATTTACATTTTAAGAGTTTTAATCCTTACACTTTACATTAGAGTTTTTAATCCTTACACATTTACTTAACCGAGTTTTAATCCTTCACACATTTTAACATTTAAAGTTGTTTTAATCCTTAACATTTTAATAACGAAGATTTAATTCTTTAACTTTTACCATTTAAGAGTTTTAATCCTTCTTTAACATTTACAATAACGGAGTTTTAATCCTTACACATTTACATAACGTTTTGTTTTAATCCTTGTTCAACCATTTACATAAGAGTTTTAATTCCTTACACATTTACAAACGAGTTTTAATCCTTATTTACATACGAGATTTATTTTCATAGAGTTTCATTTATAAGAAGTTTTAAGCCTTACATTTACATACATGAGTTTTAATCCTTACACATTTACATAACGAGTTTTAATCCTGACCACATTACATACGAGTTTTAATCCGACCACATTACATAAGAGTTTTTAATCCTGACCACATTTACATAAGAGTTTTAATCCTTACACATTTACATAAGAGTTTTATCCTTGACCTAACCACATTTACATAACGAGTTTTAATCCTTGACACATTTACATAACCGAGTTTTAATCCTTGATTTTAACCATACGTTTTAATCCTTGACCACATTTACATAGAGTTTTAATCCTGAACCAGATTACCATTTAAGAGTTTTTTAAATCCTTACACATTTACATAAGAGTTTTAATCCTTCACATTTATATAGTTTTAGTTTTCCAATCTTACACATTTACTAGAGTTTTAATCCATACAAGTTTTTACCTTAGTTTTTTTATCCTTGACCACATTTACATAAGAGTTTTAATATTTCCTTACACATTTACATAAGTAGTTTTATTTCCTTACACATTTACATAACCGAGATTTTATCCTTACACAGTTTTACATTTAGAGTTTTACTTACTTTCTTACCACATTTACATGACCGAGTTTTAATATTTTCCTATACACATTTACATACGAGTTTTATTTATCCTTACAACATTTACATTTTAACGAGTTTTAATCCTTCACATTACATTTTAAGAGTTTTAATCCTTTACATTTTTAATAGAGTTTTAATCCTTTCACATTTATAGAGTTTAATCCTTACACATTTATAGAGTTTTAATTCCTTACTTTCAGTTTTAACATTTTACGGTTTTAATCTTTACACATTTACATAAGAGTTTTAATCCTTACATTTACATACGAGTTTTAATCCTTACACATTTACATAAGAGTTTTAATCCTTACACTTTACATACAAATATCTTTTTTAACCACATTTGATAAGAGTTTTTCCTTAAACATTTACTACGAGTTTTATCCTTACACATTTACATAAGTTTTAATCTTACACATTTAATTTTTAACCGAGTTTTAACCTTCACATTTTACATGAGTTTTATCTTTACATTTACATAAGAGTTTTAATCCTTACCATTTGACCAATTTAGAGTTTTAACCTTGACCACACATTTACTTACGAGTTAAATCCTGCACATTTACATAGAGTTTTATCCTTACATTTACATACGATAACACATTTACATAAGAGTTTTTAATCCTTCACATTTACATAATTTGCTAATTTTCCTTACACATTTACATAAGAGTTTTAACCTTACACATTTATACGATTTTTAATCCTTCATTTAAATAAGAGTTTTTTCCATCTTTTACACCAACATAGAGTTTTAATCCACACATTTACATTAAGAGTTTTACTACACATTTACATACGAGTAATTTACTTACACATTTTCATAAGAGTTTTAATCCTTACACATTTACATAAGAGTTTTAATCCTTACACATTTCAGTGTTTTAATCCTTAACACATAACTTACAGTATACTTTTTACCACATTTACATACGAGTTTTAATCCTTTCACATTTTTTTTACTAAGATTTTAATCCTTCATTTATAAGAGTTTTTAATCCTTTACACATTTATAGAGTTTTAATCTTTACAATAATACATTTATGAGTTTTAATCTAACATTTACAAGGTTTTAATCCTTACACATTTACATAAGGAAGTTTTATCCTTACACATTTATAAGAGTTTTAATCTTACACATTTACAAGTTTTAATCCTTTACACATTTACATTTTCCGAGTTTTTAATCCTTACACATTTACATACGAGTTTTAATCCTTACATTTAAAAAGAGTTTAATCCTTACACATTTACATAGTTTTAATTACTTACACATTTACTAGATTTTAATCCTTACACATTTATAATTTTACGAGTTTTAATCTTACACATTTAAACGAGTAATTTATTTATTCCCATTTACTAAGAGTTTTAATCCTACACTTTTAGAGTTTTAATCTTACATTATTTATAGAGTTTTAATCCTTACACATTTACATAAGGTTTTTATCCTTACAAATTTAACCATTTAATGTTTTAATCTACACATTTTACATAAGAGTTTTAATCCTTACACATTTATTTCGAGTTTAAATCCTTTTCATTTTAAATAAGGTTTTATCCTACATTTACTAAGAGTTTTAAATCCTTACATTTACATAGAGTTTTAATCCTTCCTTTACATACGAGTTTTAATCCTTACACATTTATAGAGTTTTAATCCTTACACATTTCATACGATTTTAATCCTTACACATTTACATAGAGTTTTAATCCTTACTTTACATACGTTTTATCCTACACTAAATACGAGTTTTAATCCTACACATTTACATGTTAACGAGTTTTAATCCTTGAACCCACATTTACATAAGAGTTTTAATCCTTGACCACATTTACTTAGTTTTTATCTTACACATTTACATAAGAGTTTTAATCCTTACTTTACATACGAGTTTTAATCCTTTGACACATTTACATACGAGTTTTAATCCTAACATTTATTTTTTTTTTATACGGTTTAATCCTACACATTTACTAAGAGTTTTAATCCTTTACATTTATAAGAGTTTTAATCCTTACACATTTACTAGAGTTTTAATCCTTCACATTTATTAGAAGTTTACATCTTTTACACATTTACATGAGTTTTAATCCTACCATTTACATAAGAGTTTTAATCCTTACACATTTACTAGAGTTTTAATCCTTAAACACATTTTAATATTTAGTATTTTCCTTCCACATTTACATACGAGTTTTAATCCTTACACATTTACATAAGGTTTTAAATCCTTACACATTTACATACGAGTTTTATCCTTACATTTACATCGAGTTTTTAATCCTTACACATACATACGTTTTAATCCTACATTTACATAAGAGTTTTAATCCTTACACATACAATAGAGTTTTAATCCTGACACAATTTTACATAAGAGTTTTTAATCCTTACACATTTACATTTTAACGAGTTTTTAATCCTTACATTTACATAGAGTTTTAATCTTACACATTTACATAAGAGTTTTAATCCTTACACATTTACATTAAGTTTTTATCTTTACATTTATTTTAACCATTTACGAGTTTTAATCCTTACACTTTTACATAGAGTTTTTCCTTACACATTTACATGAGTTTTAATCCTTAAAATACCAAAGAGTTTTAATCCTACACATTTATAAGAGTTTTAATCTTACACATTTATACGAGTTTTAATTTCTTTACATAATTTTTAACCTAAGTTTCTAATTTTTCCTTACACATTTGTTTTAACCTCATGTTTTAATCCTTACACATTTACATAGAGTTTTAATCCTTTGACTTTTTAATAAGTTTTAATCCTTACATTTATACGAGTTTTAATCCTTCATTTACATGGAATTTTATCATTACACATTTATAAGAGTTTTTATTTCTGAACACACTTTACATACGAGTTTTAATCCTTACACAGATTTTAACCATTTTACGAGTTTTAATCTTACATTTCATAGAGTTTTAATCCTTACATTTCATAAGTTTTTAATCCTTACACTTTACATTTTAACCTGAGTTTTAATCCTTACACATTTACATTAAGAGTTTTAATCCTTGCCATTTACATAAGAGTTTTAATCCTTACACTTTACATAAGAGTTTTAATCCTTCACATTTAAATAAGTTTTAATCCTTACACATAATTTTTAATATTTTTTTTAATCCTTACACATTTACTAGGGATTTAATCCTTTACTTTATAGATTTTAACCTTAGTTTTAATCCTTACATTTACATAAGAGTTTAATCCTGACACATTTACATGGTTTAATCCTTACATTTACATAAGAGTTGTTTTAATCCGACACATTTACATCGAGTTTAATCCTGACACAAATTACTAAGAGTTTTAATCCTGACACATTTACATAAAGAGTTTTAATCCTACACATTTACTAGGGTTTAATCCTTACACATTTACATAGAGTTTTAATCCTTCAATTTATAAGAGTTTATCCTTACACTTTCTACGAGTTTTAACCATACAATTTTACATAAAGAGTTTTAATCCGGACACATTTACATTACAAGTTTTAATTCCTTACACTTTTACATAGAGTTGTGTTTAATCCTGACACATTTACATACGAGTTTTAATCCTTACACATTTACATACGAGGTTTTAATCCTTACACCATTTTACTAAGAGTTTGAATCTTACACATTTACATAAGGAGTTTTTAATCTTAACCATTTAATATGAGTTTTAATCCTTACACTTTACATACGGAGTTTTTAATCCTTCAATTTAATAAGAGTTTTTAATTTACACATTTACATTCGAGTTTTGATCCTTAACATTTACATAAGAGTTTTATTTCCTTTTACACATTTACGTAAGAGTTTTAAATTCCTGACACAATTTAACATGCGAGTTTTAATCTTACACATGTACA
>JAQRGA010000338.1:0-56642 GCA_029237695.1 Conchocele bisecta | reverse complement strand
TATGTAGATTCGGCGGTCCAGAACACCACATCTACATAAACTCAAATATGTAGTGCTAGCTCTAAATAGTTAATGATATCTATATTTAAAATGCTCTAAAAATATAGAAAAGATATCTATATATAATGCTCTAAATAGTTAATGATATAACTATATAATTTTAATGCTCCTTAAATATATAATGCTATCTCTAAATGAGTTAATGATATATCTATATATTTAATGCTCTAATATATATAATGCTAGCTCTAAATCTTTAATGCTGGCTCTAATTATTTAATGCTAGCTCTAATTATGTACAGCTAGAAATACTTAAATATTTTAGTTTATTAGATTTGGCGTTCCATAGAAATCAGCTGATCGAATCCGTAGCTAGGATATACACTGGTCAAAGACACAATGATCTCCTTATCATCGCGACTGACCATACGGATGTCACTGATTGAAGAAATGAAGCGTACGAGGTTTGCCACCAGTGGTAGATCCAGATCCCAGGACTATTTGCATCTGCACAGTCTGATCAGGATCTACATTGTTCGCCACACCTTCAATGATACATCCGCCATTCTTGTAAACAACGTTTAGATGGATATCAACTACTATACATGTGCATATATATGAGTGATATTTATTTGATCAGGATCTGCATCTTTTGTCATTCCATCAATGTAGCACCCGCCATTCGTATACATGTAAACAGATACCAATGCAATCATTTAATATATGGCTTTATGACTGGATACAATGGGGCTTGTGGTCTTTGCGACCAGTGTAGATCCAGATCAGCTTGTGCATCCGCACAGTCTGATCAGGATCTGCACTGTTCGCCATAGATCATTATCAGGCTACATGCTGGGCTGTACGTTTGTTTGCTTTATATGCAACAGGTTGCACTATATCGCTACACCACGCTACACAGTCAAAACTATGCATAATAACATTTACACTTCACACACTAACATATGTAAAAACATGCAGGGCGTTGACGTTCATACTTCGCTATATTGTTATTGAGAGACAATTCTACAATATGACACAAAATATTACCATTAACTTACATAATAACGTGTGTATTAGCAGAATGCTTAGGTCACCCTCCACGAAGCAGAAAGTAAACAAATAACGCTTCAAACGCACGTTTGGTAATACTACTCCGTCATAACTCTTATGTAATGCAGTATAATGAAATGCAATTAGAGTTATGTACTCACGAATGGCTACATGTATACTTATATATATGGCTGTGACTGGATAAATGGGGCTTGTGGTTAGTAAATGCGCGTATTATATCGGTGATTCATATCGTCGTGTAATATCGTTTGTTTTATGTATTGTGTTTGACAATACTTTGAATTAACATAAATACACTACCGCCTGCGCCAATCTTGCCAATAATTGTAAATTTCCTTATTCAAAATACTTGAAATCCAGCAGGTTGATTGTCGGAGACTGAGCTGTGCTACAGCTCAGGCTCAGACAATCAAATTACTTGATTGCAAGTTGACATGGTCAATAAATGTTCAGAATCGGGCATATGACCATTCTGATACGTATCGGTGTGCTTTGCAATCATGAACATACATATAACATCTGAGATAAATGGCCAAGAAACCTATTAAAAATAAGAGCACATATGTTGTATTGGTGTTCGGTTTAGAGAGGTTCCACTGTACATGTATGTGGGTGAGGTTTATGTCGAGTTATTTGATATATTACGAGCAACCATGTATAATTTGTTCAATTGGTGTATATCGTGTCTTATAATTCTTGGTGAGAATGACAATGTAGTTCATATTTGAGAAGTGGACTAGCTGTGTGCGCACATTGAGGAGACGTCAGCACACACACCATCGATATCATACAACCGTAATTACCGTCTCCTCAAAACATGTGTAATTCCTTTTTTATTTGTGGACCGATTTTCAAAATCTAACTTTTGTTTTCTTAATTACATCATTTTCAAGCTATCTCAGGCAGGTTTCGGAGTCAATTTCCAAAAACAATCGTGTTTTGATCCTGAAGGATCAAAAAACAAAACAATTGGAAATTGACCCCCCATCCCATAGGAAAATAGTTTTTTCGCAATAAAATCAATATTTGATGGAATTTCATCAAACATAATTTTTGGGGGAGGGTGACTTTTTTGTTATCGATGAAAAAGTACTTATTTTTTAGATTTAATGGCTTTTTAATAGCCAAAAGTTCGTCGGCAGAAAAAACGTGGAACAGACTAGTGCAGCTCAACACGTTATTATAACACAAAACAACGTGCCATTAGTGGAATAAGTCACGCCGTGTAACCACTGAAAGCGGCATACCTACATCATGCAGCGCAGTAGCCACGGTGAGACCAAACTGGACACGCTGACTGAGGGGATATGTAACCTCAGACGCTCGCTTTCCTCCATAAAACAGAAACGGAGATCGACGAACACGCTTTCACAGTGAATTCATATGTATGCTACATCAAATGGCATTCAAAGTGAATTCATATTTCTGCTACTTCAGATGGGCGTTCACAGTGAATTCATATTTCTGCTACATCAAATGGGCGTTCACAGTGAATTCATATTTCTGCTACATCAAATGAGCTTTCACAGTGAATTAATATTTCTGCTACTCAAACATGGGAAACGTCACAGTGTGAATTCATAGTCTGCTACATCTAATGGGCACACCAAGTTCACAGTGAATTAATATTTATGCTACATCAAATGGCATTCACAGTGAATTCATATTTCTGCTACATCCAATGGAATTCACAGTGAATTAATATTTCTGCTACATCAAATGGGCAATCACAGTGAATTCATATTTCTGCTACATCAAATGGGCGTTCACAGTGAATTCATATTTCTGCTACATCAAATGAGCTTTCACAGTGAATTAATATTTCTGCTACATCAAATGGGCGTTCACAGTGAATTCATATTTCTGCTACATCAAATGGGCGTTCACAGTGAATTCATATTTATGCTACATCAAATGGCATTCACAGTGAATTCATATTTCTGCTACATCCAATGGAATTCACAGTGAATGAATATTTCTGCTACATCAAATGGGCAATCACAGTGAATTCATATTTCTGCTACATCAAATGGGCGTTCATAGTGAATTCATATTTCTGCTACATCAAATGAGCTTTCACAGTGAATTAATATTTCTGCTACATCAAATGGGCGTTCACAGTGAATTCATATTTATGCTACATCAAATGGCATTCACAGTGAATTCATATTTCTGCTACATCCAATGGCATTCACAGTGAATTAATATTTCTGCTACATCAAATGGGCAATCACAGTGAATTCATATTTCTGCTACTGTCAAATGGGCGTTCACAGTGTATGCATATTTCGGCTACATTAACAGTTCACAGTGTAAGAACACTACATGCAGTTTAATCATGTTGTTAATGTGTCACTGCAGTACCACATACGCTCATACTGCCAATATTTGTCATTTCTTTATTTCAAAATACTTGAAAGTTTTGGTTGAAATCAATCATATTGGTTAACTGAGCCTGAGCTGCGCTACAGCTCAGCCTCGGACAATCACATTGCTCGATTGCGAGTTGGCATTGTTAATTTCATAAATGTATTCAAAAGTTGACCATACTTTGGCAATGGCAATCAATCAACTTGGTTGTATGAGCCTGAGCTGTAGCACAGCTCAGGCTCAGTCAACCAATCTGCTTGATTGCAGCCAAAAAATTCAAGCAATTTGAAATAAAGCAATTGAAACAGATTGGCAAGATTAGTGCAGGGGGCAATGTATCTAGCCAGATTTCTTTCGCAATGGTCCCGTTTTTATTTGCAGCTTAGATACAACCAGCAGCATCAGTTTTCAGCGTGTGTAAAACAAATAGAGTCGCATAAGAAACTAATAATGTTTGGTCGCGTTTTGTTTTCACAAAGTGAAATGAACCTGAATTGACAGATATTACGCCAAACAAACCTCATGATGGTGTTTCTTTCTAGACATAGTCAATTGATAAAACAAGGACATCGTTATCACTAAGATAATCCCCTCACTGACAGCCTTGATACAAACATATGTTTAACATGTTTGCCTTACAAACAAGCTGAACATACATCCTCAGTGACCTTGACCTTGGGCGGTCGCACGTGGGTCATATTCAAAGCAAAGCGCCATTCCTATGCACACATTGTGGCCAAATATTATCATAATCGGTGAAGCGGTTCATAAGTTTTTGAAAAATGAAAGGTGTTGCTAACGCACGAACGCACGTACGTGCGTACAAACGTACGTACATGGACTAATACTATATCCCATCTTGCATATCGGCGAGAGGAATAATACAATACATTTATAGTGATAATTACGGAGCCCTGCAGGGGATGTAGAATTATTTTTGTTATTAATTCGTTCCCACGAAATAACAATTCGTTCCCTCAATTTACCAATTCGTTCCCACGAATTAACAATTCATTCCCACGAACGAACAATTCGTTCCCCTCAATTTAACAATTCGTTCCCACGAAATAACAAGTCGTTCCCTTTTAATTCGTGGGAACGAATTGTTATACCGTGGGAACAAATTGTTAATTTGAGGGAACAAAATGTTAAATTGAGGGAACGACTTGTCATTTCGCGGGAACGAATTGCTAATTCGAGGGAACGAATTGTTATATCGTAGGAACGAATTGTTATTTCGATGGAACGAATTGTTAAATTGAGGAAACGATTTTTTATTTCGTGGGAACGAATTAATAAAACAAAATCAATGTCTCCTGCGGGTCTCCGTAGGATATTGGTGACGAATCGTTTATGTTTGTCCAGTGTACGGAATTGCATACCGTTTTGGTTCCGGCTAAGGAGAAATAGGTTAAAACTATTTGTATATTTACATATATCGCATTTTACAAGAGCGATCGAATTTATTAAACGATTTTACTCATTAAAAAACACAAATTTCTCGTTGGTGCACAGAAGATCGTAAGCCGATATACATCTACAGACAAATTATTGTTTTATATAGTGGTGTAATCACTTAATACAGCATACTGTCTTTCATTATATTCTCGCCGATAGGCAGGCAAGTGGGATATAGTGAATAGTAGGTTAGTGCCGTGAATGGGACACACTATCTGGCAAGGCTTAGGAAACGGGATGGGCGAGGCTCTGTTGAGCACATCCCGTTTCTGTGCCGCGCCAGATATTTTTCCCATTCACGGCACTAACCTACTATTCTATTTATCCCGTCAACATCTACAAATAGCTTCAAAATGCAATAAAATTAACCCCAGCCACTGCACATATTCATAAGCAGTTATTAGGTCGTATTGACAGGATATCAAAAATGTTTCACTGCACAGTGTTTCACGGCACATACGCACTGTGTTGACGGGATAAATTGCGTTAGTCCATGTACGTACGTACATACGTGCGTACATTAGTAATTAGTATTAGTACTAATAGTAATTTTTCAATAACTCATGAACCGCTACTAGATGTTGATAATAGTTGATACATTGTGTATCTAGAGATGGTGCTTTGTTCCTCAAGGTCACTGAGGCAAAAGACAAAATATTAAAGTTTGTTTCTTGTTGTATTATTACCAATGCTGTCAGCGAGGGGAATTGTGTAGTGACACATGTAACTATTCCCTTGTACCTACAATGTACATTGCGGAAGCCAAATAAACAGCTATGACGTCATCCGTTATAATTTTCAGACAGCTCATCATTCATGAATACTTATTTCTATTAGTCTGTACACATTATGAAACCCAGACATCAAATATGTGGCTGTTACTGGAGAAATGGGGCTTATACGATTTGTACGGAGCCCCGCAGGGGACATGGATTTTTCTTTATTATTTCGTTCCTACGAAATAACAATTCGTTTCCTCAAATTATCAATTCCTTCTCTCGAATTAACGATTCGTTCCCACGATATAACAATTCATTCCCTCTAATTAATCAATTCCGTTATCCCACGAAATGACAATTCGTTCCCTCAATTTAACAATTCGTTCCCTCGTATTAACAAAGAGTTCCCACGATATGTAACAATTCGTTCCCACGAATTAACAATTCGTTCCCGTGGAAACGAATTGTTAGTTCGTGGGAACGAATTGTTAAATTGAGGGAACGAATTGTTAATTCGTGGGAACGAATAGTTAATTCGTCGGAACGAATTGCTAAATTGAGGGAACGAATTGTTATTCGTAAGAACGAATTAATACAAAAAAAGTATACGTGCCCTGCGGGGCTCCGTATATTTGTGTACAGTGTAGTTGTTGATGAGATATCACACTCATGTAGCTGATTAAA
The DNA here is from genome assembly GCA_029237695.1 of Conchocele bisecta. NCBI lineage: Eukaryota > Metazoa > Mollusca > Bivalvia > Lucinida > Thyasiridae > Conchocele > Conchocele bisecta. The sequence goes on along the minus strand of JAQRGA010000338.1, from coordinate 50,340 downwards.
TTATCTATACTGCTTGTTGGTGGAAGCTTGGTATGTGTTGCATTGATGAAACGGCGAATAGTGTAGATCCTGATCAGACTGTGCTGATGCACAGTCTCATCTGGATCTACACTAGTCGAAAATCACATACGTCCCATTTCTCCAGTCGCTGCCACCCATTTGAATCGCTTTGTATCTGATAGAATAAGCATTCTGACGAAGCAGTTCAGACATCTCTAATTGGATACAACATTTTATTATATACCTACACATGAAATGCATAGTTATACGATGAAAATAAAATAAGTCATATGTTCTCATCGATGAAATAAACAACTTCCGGTGAAAATACGACTACTTCCGCTATCTATATTCATAACGCCCACCTGCTGTGCCGGACTACAAATAGGCTGCAAATACACATTCTTTACCGTATACAGTCTAAAAAACTGTTAATTTCCGTCGAGCGGTATATAATAAATAGAATATTCATACTTTTACAACGAATATGACATATGTTCATCTCGTGGTGTGAAATGTCCATATTTCACTCGTGCCTAACGGCACTCGTGACATATGGACATTTTACAACACTCGATGAACATATATGTCATATTCGTTGCATAAATATGAATATCCTCTATATATAGCGGACCATTATATTAAGTTTTACATAGCAAAGAAAAAGTCATACAACACGATAAACCAATTGATAATGATCAAAATTATATAGTCTTTTGTTTCCAGGTTTCTGTAGTAAGTGTGTATTCCGTATTCGGATCTAGCAGGTTTGGCATGTACATATCCAGATAAATTGAATTTGCCATTGATGAAAGAGAATGAAAATTATCGATGTCTATCCATATCTAATTCTCAGAGTCAAGTAGATGGATAGGCTGAGACTCGGTCTCGACCAAACAAGCTGTATAATTGCGAACAGACATTTGGTGTATCTGGTAAGAACGTTCTATATTAACGTACATTGGCCGAGGTTAGCCGATCTCGTATTGTATACATTTTACACGTGTATTCAATATGATAGTTTCATACTGCAGCCAATACCTATTAGGATGAAAAATAGTTATTATTTTATAATTCCTCGTTTGATTTAGTATGCACAGTGTATTGTCCCAATTTGCCAGAGGAATATGTGTTAAAGTAGATGTCCCTTCCGGCGCGCGTGTGTAAAATCTTCAATTACTAAACAAGTTATATATTATACGAACTTATGTACGCAGATAATCCCATCAATGGAAATACACATGCTATTGCAATATGCACATAATGCACATGTGCTTATTTGGTAAATGTATATTTTCGTCTCTACACACATGTTTGTAGAAGCACATGACGCATTCACAGGAACATGTATACTGGAAGGCATATTACATGCAATAAGACACCTGCTAATGTATTCACTCATACAAAAGCACACATAGACTCATTCCCTGTGATTGAAACTCATTACAATATTAAGGATTCGCTAAGAGAGGATTATGGAGCTAAGACCTATCAACTGCTGTATGACTTGTACTATTTAAAGTGTGCAGAACATGGACTGAATCATGCATCATTTCTGGGCTGAACATGTATATATCATTTTTGTAAATATCCAGTTCTGATTTTGGGATCCCCAACCCATCACAACATATGAAATTTGGATGCGACCCCGTTAACCCGGCCCTGAAATGACCTGTTAACAGTCAGTTAATTAAATACAAAAATGGTCCGGTGAAATCCCCAGTGTTCCATGTGTCATAGTTCATGGGCGCCAACACTGCATGCTGCCTGCCGGTCCATGATTCATACACGTAGAGAAGGTATTGAAGTTGTGAAGAATCGACAACCAAAGTAACCCGTCCGAGGTTAGAATATGGTGCGTGCTAAAAGTTGACGTCACTCCATCCGTGCCGATTTATTGATTACCCCATTAATTGTTGAGGCTTCACAAATGGTCTCGCCACTACTACAAGTAATTATCTTAATTATGCACGGAAGTATATATTGTTACCACTCAGTTGAACCGTCTCGCCGAGACGGTTCAACTGAGTGGTAACAACATATACTTTTGAATAAAAATAAGAAAAATAGCAAACAATATTTCAATTCCTTCATAGCCCGTATAGGGGTCCTGATCATGGAGTGGGTGAAATTACTACTTACCCGTTTGTGGTGTTTGTCCTTTCATTGCTATGGCATGCAGGTTGAAAAAACAAGAGGGTGACAAAAGGCCAACGGAATATCGACGCCATACCTACCTCTCTCTGTACGTCGGGAATGTGGAAGGCTATATATGAAACACGCCAAGTGATTTTGTACCTAAGAACATGTGCGATATTTCATGAAAAATATTTACAAAATTTACGAAAGTTTCCGTAAATAACGTCAAAAGTTGACGAAATTTCCATAAATTGAATTCCGCATTTGCTATGAAAATGTTGTCATCGTTCGACGTCATTGACAGAACGTATCACAGCTTCCGGAAAAATATTTCATGAAATATTGTACATGTTTTTAGGTACAAAATCGCATGGCGTGTCTCATATTATCATTTGCGCCGCCGAGGAGGAGGATATTCGCGCCAACATCCCAACCCATGAGCCATGAGGTAATCGCCAATAGAGAAGCGTACATCCTGAATTGCCGGGGTCGGTAGACGCGGGGCGCTTGAAGGACTTAGCCTCTTTCGTGTATGGATTCGGGGCGTATCTTTCTAGGCAATAATGGACATATTCCCTTTCTTTCACCGCCGATATAGCATGTACTCATTTGAGATATTTATATTTGTTTTGCGATTTCATTGCCCAATAAGTCAGTCCCAAAGCAAAAGACACTTCACAAAATGATTTTCAGACAAGTGAATTTTTGAAAAGGGGGTGTTTTTTTTTGTTTTTTTTTCTCTCAAAAATATGAAAATTACTTGCAAAAAGTGCAGATCCTGATGAGACGGCTCGTGACGAGCCGGCTCATCTGGATCTGCACTATTTGCCAATACATCTATACAGGTATGTGATGTTGAAAGGGTTAATTCAGTCACAAAGGAATAGACGGGTGCAACCAGGAAGGAATGAAATGAAAAGAAGACACATATCTAAAGATTCACATACAACATGATTTACGACTTTCCGTGCCATTTATGGGTTACATTGTTATACATTTGATCTGGTAAATATATAGTATGAAACCAAACAACAAATTGCTTAACTCTTACACTGACTGCATCATAGACTGGTTTATCATGTGACATATGACCTGCATTTCCAGCTCGAATATGTACGTACATAAATGTGCATACACTCGCGTATCTGTGAACCTGGGAATTCCTACACGTTTCATAACCTTACCTGATAATTTTTCTGTTAACCCGTACACTGCTGAATTAAATTTTGTCGTCTGCTGTTTATTTACCTTTTTTTATCAATTTATCATGAACAACATGCTTTGAGCAAGCAACATTTTAGAATCATTTCCATAGGAAATTATTATAAAGTGCTGTCAAACCATGTTTTTATTGAGAAAGAAGGCGAAATATAAAGCTACAGCAGACGACAATGTTCGCGCTCAGCAGTCTAAGGGTTAAACACACTCATTTAAGGTTTGGAATTTGCTCGAAGACCTTCCATACCCGGACATATAAGTGTAAAAAGGCCGAATTTGAAAGTGTTATATGTGATATATGCGGACAGATGTGTATAATTGTGTGCCGAACTGGGAGACTGCTTATGTCCAATACGCTCCAATTCCCACGCGGTGTCCAGGTGCACGGGAAGCGCGAATAAAAGAGGGGGTAACTGGATAGAACCTGGCTCCAGTGATGCAGCGCAAAACGGGTCCCATGTAGAACCAATCCACCCCTGGCGGCAGTGGACACGCAAAGTTGGTGCCATATAGTCGGTAAAAACACGTTCTGTTTTCGTCCACAAAATTGCCACTTCCAGACAGCTCCAAGGCAGGCCGGGGCCAGAAGCAGGCAAGGGTAGGCAGCAAATTCAGCTGAGCTTGAGCTAACTTGCTGATTTGGTTAGACTTGTTATATATGGCTTACGTGCATAAGAAAGTGTTGTAACTGAGTTGCCTGGACACCCTGGCCTAACGTGGCAGGGACATGAACACCTCGGCTCCCCGTGATGTCGGCGTACCCCCATGTGTTAACACGTCGCCTGTCTCACTGGTGCGAACTGGTCGCAGTACGACTACACACCAGATACTAATAATAATACTAATACTAATATTAATAATAATAATATGTAGATATATCTCACCCATGCGCATATTCAATCCAGAACCCGGTAATGGCCGCGGGATACACCCAGATAGGTCAATCCGCCCGGCTTATCCGCTATATCGGCAGCCAGGCAGAGCCACACGGGTGTAACCACAAACCAGTCCGAGTCCCAGAAGGACTACACGCATGGGTTGTGTTCTATAAGTGGCAGTCGGACTTCCAAGTAGTCAACTTTCCTACCATGAAGCCAGGCAGATCCATAATGTGCCACAATCAATCACCCATAACACGGAGAAATGAATAATAAGAACAAAAATGCCTTAGCAACTAGTCTAAATTAACTAAATTCCAGCCGAAAATCGCACACCACAAGCACACCCCAGCCCCGACCTAACTTTTCGCAAATCCGGAAGTAACAATCCAGTGAATAAGAATAGCAGTTAAAATGGCCGCCGCCGGTAACCTTGAGATAATTGCCGGCCGGTAAAAACAAACGACCTGCTCAGTCCAATGTCGCCGTTCAAGTGATGAAGTAGTTGTTAGTTTATCAGGTGCCGATATATATTCCGGAGTTACCCTGACTCTCCTGCCAAGGGACAGACACCATGTGGACATTTTCGCTGCCACAATGCAGAACAGGGGGCCGTTTCACTAAACTTCGTACGACTAAAATGTTCGTAAATGCAAAATTACGATAGTCTGTAAATTTAACATTTACATTGTTGTTTTTTGTAAACAATTATTGAATTTACATGTATTGAGCGCATAGACTGCATATGCAGCCTATGTTCAATAAATGTAAATCCATCAATTGAGATTTCCAGACGATCCTAAATTTGCACTGACGAACATTTTAGTCGTACAACGTTTAGTGAAACCGGCCCCTGTAGGGGGATACCCTAAACGGTAAAGGACTACCCCCAACATGGCTATCTGGATCACTGACGTACCAACGAGACGAAAACGATGTCGGGGTGTGTCCGTGAGTGGATATAGTATGCCATATCAGAGATAATATTTCTTAAACGAACTTGAACGGGGGTCGTCAGATAAGAGCCGTATATGTATATGTTTTATCGTAAGTCCATTTATTCCTAACGCCAATCTGATCATCATAACGGCGACTGGTTGGGTATACACATTCAGTCTGGTCGCGGGTGGGGTGGGGGGGGAGGGGGCAGCATGGACTCATCATTGGTGTACGGTGTTGGACATGGATGTAAATCAGAAATCCGAAAGTAAGCTTGGCATAGCTGGACTCGTACTTACCAATCTGTGAAGGACAGGCGTAATGTGAGTTAGTGCACTAAGGGGGTCATGATCGCATTTCTCTCTGTGTTTTGCCAGGTTTTACTGGGTCACGTACTCACAGGAAATACTTTAGCGTTACTTAGAACAAAGTTCGTCCGTCGTACGAGGAGATAATCCGAATCCGAAAGCTGTAGCGAATCGATTATCAAACGTATAAACAGGGGGGCAACCGTGACCTTAACCCTCCCAGCACTACAGACCCGTATCGTGGTATTGACAAACAGTGTAGATCCAGATGAGCCGGCTCGTGACGAACCGTCTCATCAGGATCTGCACTCTTTGCAAGTAATTTTCATATTTTGGAGAACAAAAACACCAAACAAGCCTGAAAATCCCTTTGTAACGATTTGATTTGTTGCAAAATTTACATATCACAAATCCAGTCAAGTTACTTAGGGGTAAAATGATTATGTTATTTATTCCAGCATATTATATGGCTGACACCACTGGATCAAAACACAGGGGTGCATTCGTTGCACGTAATCAGCTTTATAGATAACGGGTTGCTCTACCGATACCCTGCAGCTATCGGTATAGATTTGCGGAATTAGGTTTCACTTTCGCGCACTGAAAATATGCTATAGTCCGCTGGACATTCATTCATGCCTCGCTATTCTTATTGACAGAAAAGGCAATCACAAACTCACCTAATACAATATGTATTAGCAAATTTCCGCGAACACTTTCGATGAAGGAGAAAGTAAACAACCGTATTAAACAGGGCCCTTTGCATTCAGGCATCCATTTATCGGAAACATATACAGCCGGGTTCCATTCAACCGGGGCCTAGGCTGTCTGTGCTCTATTCAGCTAGACCCTATACGACAGAGCCCTGTTTAGCCGGACCATATACACCCGCGCTCTGTTTAACCCGGCCCTATTCAGCCGAGGTCTGTCCAGCCGGGCCCAATGCGGCCAGTGCCTATATAACTGGGCCCTATGCTGTCGGGTCATATTTAGCCGGAGCTACACATCCTATTCCCTACATCTTAGTGACCCACATGTTCCAGGAGTGGCTCAGACGCGCCATGGGATTTTGTACCTTCGGACATCTGCATAATTTCATGAAATACGTTTACAAAAATTACAATATTGTACGGGTTTACTGATTGAAATACGAAATGAGGCTCTGCTCGCCCATTAATAAACGAGCGCTGCTAAAGAAGCCTGCATTGAACAGCGAACTTACTAAAACAATGCATAATTGTGGTGAATATTGATTAAAAACTTGCATAAATTCCTTACAGACACATTTGGACCGGCCCCTGCGTAAATATTCGTGGATCCTCGTCTGCAAATATAATATTTTTGTAAATACATACGTGAATTTGCAACTTAAAACCCACGTATATTGGCTATTTTCTGTGCAGCGCGTTCCACAGTTTGTGTGCACTCGTCCCCCAATTTGTGTCCTCCAGTCCCATAGTTTTTGTGCACTATTTTGCGCTATACCACGGTGCATAAAACTGCCGCCATTTTTTTTCTCAGAAGATCCTGGTCGCTGTCGCTTTCAAGGTATCAGTGTAAATGATCAGCAAACATAACTGTATGCCTGATAGTGCTGAAAAGCATACGATTGGTGCAGGAAAGACGATTTTTTAAACAAAAATGACAAAAAAAATAAAATCCTATATTGAATTTATAAATTTTCAACTTTTACGACGGCGTTCGAGCTCAATATTTTTGCTACATGTGCTTCAATCATTCTTCCTCAACGTTGCAAGCTCACATTGTTCTGATCATGCATAAAATATATTGTTTTAGCTAATTTTACAAACCCTCCAAATTCCCACTAGTTTGTGCGTTCCCCTTTCCATGTTCTCCTCCCCTAGTTGCGTATCTCCGGATAACGGGTGTGTATATAGACCACTGACGGATAATGGACGCTTCCTGTCAGCTGACAAACCGGGACTTGTTACCAATCTGAATCATCTCCGCATACATGCTCATTGTTGCAATAGGCATGTATTTGTTTGATGCATGGTGGGTCTGTACATTCTGATCGAATGGCGAACAACGTGAACCCAGTCATGTCTGCAGTCTGGTCTTGGGTCTACACTGGACGCAAAGGCGATAAGCCGGTTTTGTCAATCGTCACCCAATTGTGTTGCACTTCCGGTTGTGTGCCGTCTTTGGAAAAACAAGGCGATCTCCATTGTATGAGGTGAAGTCATAAATTGATCAGGTTATGATTATTAGTAGTCAATCAAATGCAAATCGATCGTTGTTTACGCCCCTCGTAGTTAAAGTTAGTTAATTCGTAGTTACTAGTTACGCCAAATTATTACATGTACTTGTATATAATTGTATGACAGTTTATGTGCACATGCTTTTTAATGTAATTCTGTAGTGGAGGCCACAGGGTAGACTGGCCTTGGCCAACTGTGTCACTCTCGTTAAATATAGTATAAATAAAACAAATAATGAAAAGTCATGCAGAGCATGATGTTATTAGCCGATCAAATCAGGGTTCAATATATGTCCACATTTTAATAGTTACCGAATCTCAGGGAAAAGTGAGAGAAGTGTTGATTTCCTCCCCAACCAAATTGTCCCAGTTATATTTAGCTATCATTAATATCTGATCATAGCAATACTTATGGTAGTCAAATGTAAATGAACTAGCCACAAGTTTATAAAGCATTATAATGTGTTAATTATTTCTCTATATATTAAAAAATCTGGAATATTTTGATATGCATCAGAGACCTGTGGCGAAAAGTAAATATTAAGCGGGCATTGTCAATGGGCGAGCATTGTCAGTGTCACCTCCACTCTACTTAATGACGGCCATTTTCTTTTGCCTTCTTTAGTTCCTAGTTTAATCAACACTTTCCCCAAAACGGCTGGCATCTAAGAAGGACCGTAATGGCTCCACTTTTCTCTCGGTACAGTATAAATATACTACAGGGACAATCCCCACTCGTATATTGTTAATTAACAGTTTGTAGCGTATATTCTGGGCGGTACTTATACTCAAATGTACTTTGCAAAACATATTACCTGTATCTGGTTGTCTATCTTCTCGCTGGCGTGCATATCAAGATCACGTGATCGGCAACTGTTCGATTGACTGGCTGAGCCAACATTGGTCCGGTCCAATCAAGATCACGAATAAAAAAGATCACGCTTTGTAACAAATAGAAGGCAAACCGCCTAACTTTAGTTTACCGAACTCTTGTTAAAACGTTTATTTATAGCCAAATTACCGAACTCTTGTAGTTAAAACGTTTATTTATAGCCAAATTGTGTTTCGCTATATTTAAAGTTTTAAACAGAGATAATGTCTAAACATTAAAAATTATCCGGTTGATGTTGTTTGGAAGTGATTGTAGATTACCGAATATAGGAGAAAATGGTGGTTACAAACTTTTTCACAAATCAAGGATAACCAATATATAGCCGATCTATAAATAGATCGGCTAATAATAACTAATAGTATATTGTTGCATTTATACTTTTAGTAGTGTCAGAAAGCTGTTGGTATCGTCAACAATTATGCATAGCAAGTATGTAGAATGAACTCATGCCATTTGCAACAATTTTCACTGATTCTCGCCATTATGGTGGGTGAACAGACACACAAATGTGAATGCATCTCAATAGGCACACAGCTCGTTGAAAATTCCAAAACGAAACTAAACAGTGTTTGTCTCTATCTAAAAGTAATGATGTCAAGTTGGTCAAGTTGGTCTGGGTCTTCATCGACTATATTGGGAATAAGCCCGGTTTTCTTAGGTCGAGGTCCATTTGTGGCGGATTTGTGACTGCAAGCAGCTGATGCGCCAAATACGTATAGATATAGATATGTGATATTCGCTCAATGCATTTATCATAGATGCAAATATATTATTTTAAAAAAAAACGGAATGTAAATATTTTTTTCTGCAATTTTTCTCATTTCTCATCAAATGTGTATGTTGTTACCACTCAGTTGAACCGTTTGGGCGAGACGGTTCCACTGACTGGTAACAACATACACTTTGGGAGGGTAATGGGGACACCCACGAGATTCGCCGAACCAATCTTATTATGCTTCCCGAGCCCCATGTGCCGTGCAGTTCCTGTCGGCAAATACAATACGATACATAGGATGTTTCATAGTTGAAGGCGTCACTGGGAAAAGGTGGCCCAGTCCCATTCTTCCAATAGCACAGCTCAGGCTCGACCAATCAAGCTGTTTGATTTCAGGCAAAATATTCAAATATTTTGAAATAAATTCAAATATTGGCAGGATTAGCGCAGTCGATGGTGTACTAATGCGCCAAATACGTATAGATATAGGTATGTGATGTTCGCGCGATGCATTTATCATAGATGAACGTTTATTTGCATTAAGCCAACTGGCCCATGAGCATATACAACATATACAGAAACATTTACAATACAGTGTGCATAGCGAAACTCTAATCTAATCATACATCATATACCTGACATCTGATATCTGATGTACAATGTTGACAATGACTTGTACATGTGTCTGGTGCAGGGCACATTTGACACTGAATGCCATGCGCCTGCAGATTTGCTTTGATCCTCTATATAAATGACGAATGTGAGCAGTGTCGTCACGCGGGACATTATTCGCCGTTTTCCAACGGCGGTTGTGACTACCTGAGCGGGGCTTATGGCATTTACGACCATTGTAATTCTGGATCAGTCTGCACTGCACACCGGCGCACTCTGATCAGGATATACAGTGGTCATTAAATAAATTCAGCCGTGTTCCCGCTTGTAATAGAGTATTGGTTATTATCAGGTTGCTACAGTGCGCTAGAACATCCACAGTCTGTAGGTCCAGCCACAAACATAGCTGTGACTGGAGAAATGGGGCTTTATGTCCAGTCTGATGCAATGGATAACTGTTACAGTGCAGATCCTGATCAGCCTGCTGATGCACAGGCTGATCTGGATCTACACTGGTCTCAAAACCGAAAACCGCTTTTCTCCAGTCACAGTTATATTTGTGGCTGGGCCTACAGAAATGGGGATTATATGATTTGCGACTCGTTTACCTCTATATCACGTAGCACACTCCTGTAGCCTGATAACGATCTATATAGCTTGTTAGAAGCATGACGGTTGCTTCATTGATGCAATGGAGAACAGTGCAGATCTTGATCAGACTGCACAGGCTGATCTGGATCTACACTGGTGGTCTCAAATCCGAAAAATCCATTAGGTCAGCCGCACACTTGAGGATTGATTATGACAATGCATGATGCTACGCTTATGATGTACATATAATATACATTCGTGTTGATGCAATCTAGATCTACAAGTTATTAAACTCGTTGACTGATTTCACACACAACTCGGTATAGCCTCGGTTTTCCATTGCAATAACGCACACATCTCATCCGGGTGAAGCAGGATACCGCCGAGTGAAGCAGGATACCGCCCATTGAAGCGGGTTACCGCCCATTGAAGCAGGATGCCGCCCATTGAGGGCTTGCGTAGATATAAAGTGCTCCAATATATGTGGTTGTGACCGGGTAAATGGGCCTGATGGGATTTGTGACTAGTGTAGCTCCTGATCAAATCGCGAGCTCGTGTATCTGATATCGATCTAAGTAGCTTGTTATAATCATGACCGGTGTTTCATTGAGGGAACGGCGTGTAGATCCTGATACACTGAACAGGCGGACGCACAGGCTGATCTTAATATTATGAACGTGGCTATAATTATTACACGGTTGAAGTCATGCTGCACGTTTTAAACTTTTAATATGTTCTAAACTATGAATAACAATAAAGCACAAACACAAACTGGCAACTCCAGGTGTTGACACTACAAGGACTTTTTTCATTAACTGCCAGTATAGTTTTCACAATGTTAGTATGGAAATTGCAAACATGTTAGGATTAATAATTTGGTGGGTTACCACCAATGATATTTGTCTGTTCAAAGGCAATGCAGGCGGAACCATATTTCATGCAGAAACATTCAGTCTTGGCGGAGACAAAAGGTGTGGTCACTATCAATAATTAATCAACATATTACCGTCAAAGCGGGTTATTACAAGAACTAACTGCGAAATGCCAAACACGGAACTAAGAACGAGACATATTAGCAGACTTGTATACAAACTTAGAGATTATATGTGGCATTGTTAGCACAAATGATTTGAGACCCATTGTCAATATCCCTGCAGTAATATACATACATCTTCAAAACTTTATCCAGAATGATATTTGTTTGATCATTAATAATAAAATACACATTTCTACAGAAACATATTTCGACAATGTAAACATAATATTTGAACTGCAAATTTCCTGCATGTTAAAATGAATACAAACATCAATATAATTGGATAAGCATGACAGTTTACATGCATTTCCCGAAACATTTATAAAAATAATATACAGACCTATGACTATATATATAGTATTGTGTTTTGTAAACAAGCGCTACTATAATATTATAATACGCATACATATTGTGAAATGTGACCCATCATCTGGTTAAATTATCATCATAACATGAATATGCACTGGTTGTAAAACTGATATGCCATATTTCTCAGTAGCAGCAGCCAAATATAGTTAACCATATATCAGACAGTGTAATATTGTACATTAGATGGTGATGGTGACACATTTGCATGTACTTTCTCTGTCACGAACATATTCCAGTATTATATACGTACTTTTGTTTCACATTGAAACACAATGGAACGCAAGCCGTCAATATATTTCCATATTGACGTCCCTGAGAGTTCATATTCACGTCTCCTGAGAGTTGATATTGACGTCTCATGATAGTTCATATTCACGTCTCCTGATAGTTCATATTGACGTCTCCTGATAGTTCAGTTCATATTGACGTCTCCTGATAGTTCATATTGACGTCTCCTGAGAGCTCATATTGACGTCTCCTGAGAGTTGATATTGACGTCTCCTGATAGTTCATATTCACGTCTCCTGAGAGTTCATATTGACGTCTCCTGAGAGTTCATATTGACGTCTCCTGAGAGTTCATATTGACGTCTCCTGATAGTTCATATTCACGTCTCCTGAGAGTTCATATTGACGTCTCCTGAGAGTTCATATTGACGTCTCCTGATAGTTCATATTCACGTCTCCTGAGAGTTCATATTGACGTCTGCTGATAGTTCATATTGACGTCTCCTGATAGTTCATATTGACGTCTCCTGAGAGTTCATATTCACGTCTCCTGAGAGTTCATATTGACAGTTCATATTCACGTCTCATGAGAGTTCATATTGACGTCTCCTGAGAGTTCATACTGACGTCTCCTGAGAGTTCATATTGACGTCTCCTGAGAGTTCATATTGGTCAGTTCCGGAACCTCGTAAAGTAGTTCCTGCTAAACCACCACTAATGTTTTTATTTTGTTTCTGTTTTGTATACTTTTTTAGGAGCATATGCATTGTGAGTGATAATAGTAATACAAAGGTAATTTGATTAGTATGTGGATTTATGCCACTCGTTCCCGGCCGCGCAACGATATTGCCCTAAAGCCGCGCAATATCGCACTCTGCGGAGCTCGTGCATATATTCACATACAAATCATATAACCTATACATATAGCATTGATATACTTGTCAGAAAGAACAACATATGGAAAATGGGGGACCAGCTGATAGTCATACTACTTGTATGTGTCATAGTGCGTTTTAATGGAAGTTTATATACTATGGAAATAATCTCTCGATCTAAACTAGATACAAAATAGTGACAATTACGGAGCCCCGCAGGGGACGTATAATTCTTTTTCTTTTATTAATTCGTTCTCTCAAAATAACAATTCGTTCCAACGAAATAACAATTGTTAATTCGAGGGATCGAATTGTTAAATTGACGGAACGAACTATCGACATTCGAATATTCGCGAGGCAGTTTCCAAAATGTCTCGAAACGTTCGCAGGGGTTCTCAATTTTCTCGCGTGAGACGCAGGACCTCGCTCTCGTGTCGCTGGAAGTTTGAACATATTCAAACAAATTCGCGCGACAAATGTTCTCTCAAAATAGTCACAGAGTCGTCGCGGGTGTCTCGAACCCTTCTCAATTTAGGTTCTATGAGTCAGAAAGTGCGAGAAATGTGAGACATCTTTGTGAGGGGTTGGCGACCTATGAAACTAAATTGTGATTGATTGGAGATAAAAATGATAATCGGACATTCCGGGCGCGAGACAAGCGCGAACTGCCTATTTCTCAGTTGTCAGCATAACTGTCGCGCGACTGCCGCACGACATTCGAGTGAATATCACGCAACACTCGCGCGACAGTCGCAAGTGCAAATAAATCGCGACATTCGCGCGGCATATATGCGACCTCCCGGCGAATTCCACTGGGAGTTCGTGCGACATTCGTGCTACATTCGTGCAACATGCGCGAGCGTGTCGTAAGTACCAATTCAGTGTGATTCCAAGTAAAAATGTTCTCGCAATTTTGTGTTTCCAACTAGTCGCGAGCTGTCGCAGCCCATTGAGATACTACATTTACTTTTTGATCTATATAAACGGGCAATCATATAGCGATAACATGGTCATCAAATAATTCCAGGAGAGCTCAGACTTTATTTGAGATATTCAAACTGGCCATCATGCAATTACGTGTTTATTTTAATTGTTGCTTTTGGCATGTTTGGTGGACATGCACATATTAGCAATAGCAGATTCGTGCATGTTGATACAAGAAAACATTTATATAACGTAATTGAGATATTATATAAGTATAAATAAGTTTATATACAGTGGAACCTCTCTATACCGGACACCCTGGGAGGTCCCCAGGACACTGTCACACAGGGTGTTCGGTTTAGAGATATTCCGCTGTAAATCAGACATATGACTATGCCAATGCACGCGACTGTGCTTGGCGAACTTGAGCAGGCAGTATCATAAGAGGTATATGACACTGTCCCACATACAAGTATACAAAAACTGCGTGCGAGTCCGGTTTAGAGAGGTTCTACTGAACTATTTGATTCCTATATGGTCACGTGAATATTAGACAAACGGGTACATGCATATACAAATTATGTCATCAACCGGCTGCTCGATCGGTATCGTTAGAGACGGTGCCGGTGTTGTTCGATTCCCTGCACTCGCCGGCGCTGTTGATGTTCGATGTACTTTTGCATAATCTGGCCTTCGATGGTATCTTAAACTGAGCAATCTGTTTCCTGTCGTAATTTAACTTTAATTAGCTGTGACATCACGCAACTCGGGCTGCACTGCCAGCCTAGCCAGATACCAGCTCATCCCTGTAGTCTGGGCAGTGTCTCCGCTGTGTGACGAAACCACAGTTTACACTGCAAACAAATTCAAAAAGATACAGACAGCATTCAGGCCGGATAAATGAGATTTAGAGCTACACCCGTGTATATGACATGTGCCATGGTGTACATATGGCCGTGTGATTGGTCAATGGTAGATCCTTGATCGTGATTGCTGGAGTGGTGTTGTCATTGTTTGAGTTTCCGATTACAGCGTCTGTGCGGATGAGATATCACCATTGAGGACTGTCAAGTGTTTCACATTTTCTTCAAGAAACCAGTGTTACCATAAATGCTGGAATGCGGATGCACAGGCTGATCTGGATCTACGCTGGTCGCAAAACCCATAAGCCCCAACTAAAAACAACATCAACACCAGTAGTGGCAGTGACTGGGAGAATGGGACTAATGGGCTGTGTGCCCAGTGTAGTTCCTCATCAAATGTATATTTACGTCTCTACACACACATTTGTAGAAGCACATGACGCATTCACAGGAACAGATATGCTGGGAGGCATAGTCCATGCAATAAGACATCTGCTAATGTATTCACTCATATAAAAGCACACATACACTCATTCCCTGTGATGGAAACTCATTACAATATTAAGGATTCGCTAACAGAGGATTATGGAGCTAATAAGACCTATCAACTGCTGTATGACTTGTACTAATTAAAGTATGCAGAACATAGGCTGAATCATGCATCATTAATTACATATTCAACATTTAACATGAGTATAACTGTTATTTTCACAAACCTAAAGACTGTTATTGTGAGACGTGCATTGTCTATAATGAAAAGGAAAAAGCAAATATGTTGACCCCTGCTGATACAAAAAAAATACAACAAAGTAATTTACAATCGAAGGAAAGGACTTGCAAAGAAAACGAACATTACAGACAGATGCACAGGACTGACCATATGCCCGAGTATGGGAAGGCTGCGAGCCAATTCTTACCCTTAAATATAAAATAAATAATGAAAACAAGCAAACAATTCTCAAGACTCAATCTATGCCAAATAACTCGTATATCAAGAAAAAAAGGAAATATTATACGGAAAACAATGAAATGATTCTTAAGCACTAACTTGTGTCTCGAACAAAATAGAAAACGGTGTACAGAAAGCACAATCTATATAATTATTCTCCAGCTCTAAATATCTTGTGTCTCGGAAAACATAGAAAACAATATACTTTACGAGTATTTATGTGGCAATGGCTGGGGAAATGTGGTGAATTTATGGTATGTGCTTTGCTGCCCGTGTAGTCCCAGACTAGACTGAATGAAAGAAAATAGAAGTAGTATACTTGCTCTTTAAACCACTTTACAATCTGTTCCACTCCCCAAAACGCGACTCTATGAAAGCCAGTAAATGAGACGTAACGTTGACCGCCATTTGACGAAATGGATATAAATGTGGTTGTGACTGGAGAAATAGGGTTTATGGCATTTACGACCAGTGAAGATCCTGATCAGCCTGTGTGGTCCTGATTCTAACAAACACCATATATTTGATCATACCTTGCATGACTGCACTACACTATCAGGAGCTATGCTGTTCACAAAACCCATACTCCCCATTTCTCCAGTCACAAGCACAAATACAGTTGTAACTATTGTAGCATAGGTAAGTACCGGGAGTCGTCACAAATACAGTTGTAACTATTGCAGCATAGGTAAGTACCGGGAGTCGTCACAAATACAGTGGTAACTATTGTAGCATAGGTAAGTACCGGGAGTCGTCACAAATACAGTTGTAACTATTGCAGCATAGGTAAGTACCGGGTAGTCGTCACAAATACAGTGGTAACTATTGTATCATAGGTAAGTACCCGGGGAGTCGATCACAAATACAGTGGTAACTATTGTAGCATAGGTAAGTACCGGGTTGTCGTCACAAATACAGTGGATAACTATTGTAGCATAGGTAAGTACCGGGAGTCGTCACAAATACAGTGGTAACTATTGCAGCATAGGTAAGTACCGGGAGTCGTCACAAATACAGTGGTAACTATTGCAGCATAGGTAAGTACCGGGAGTCGTCACAAATACAGTGGTAACTATTGTAGCATAGGTAAGTACCGGGAGTCGTCACAAAATACAGTGGTAACTATTGGTAGCATAGGTAAGTACCGGAGTCGTCCACAAAATACAGTTGTAACTATTGTAGCAATAGGTAGTAAGTACCAGGGGAGTCGTCACAAATACAGTTGTAACTATTGTAGCATAGGTAAGTACCGGGAGTCGTCACAAATACAGTGGTAACTATTGTAGCATAGGTAAGTACCGGGAGTCGTCACAAATAGTGGTAATATTGTAGCTAGGTAAGTACCGGGAGGTAGTTCCAATTAACAGTGGTATATTGTAGCATAGGTAAGTACCGGGAGTCGTCACAAATACAGTGGTAACTATTGTAGCATAGGTAAATGTACCGGAGTCGTCACAAATACAGTTGGTAACTATTGTAGCATAGGTAAGTACGGAGTCGTCACAAATACAGTGTAACTATTGTAGCATAGGTAAGTACCGAGTCGTCACAAATACAGTGGTAACTATTGTAGCATAGGTAAGTACCGGGAGTCGTCACAAATACAGTGGTAACTATTGCAGCATAGGTAAGTAC
Source organism: Conchocele bisecta (assembly GCA_029237695.1). NCBI lineage: Eukaryota > Metazoa > Mollusca > Bivalvia > Lucinida > Thyasiridae > Conchocele > Conchocele bisecta. Next base: position 32,949 of record JAQRGA010000338.1, on the reverse strand, counting down.
CGGAGAGTCGTCACAAATACTTGTGGTAACTATGCAGCATAGGTAATTTGTACCGGGAGTCGTCACAAATACAGTGGTAACTATTGTAGCATAGGTAAGTACCGGGAGTCGTCACAAATACAGTGGTAATATTGTAGCATAGTAAGTACCGGAGTCTCACAAATACAGTGTAACTATTGTAGCATAGGTAATACCGGGAGTCGTCACAAATATGGTAACTATGTAGCATAGGTAAGTACCGATCGTCACAAATACAGTGTAACTATTGTAGCATAGGTAAGTACCGGGAGTCGTCACAAATACAGTGGTAACTATTGTAGCATAGGTAAGTACCGGATCGCACAAATACAGTAACATTGTAGCATAGGTAAGTACCGGGAGTCGTCACAAATACAGTGTAACTATTGTAGCATAGTAAGTACCGGGAGTCGTCACAAATACAGTGTAACTATTGTAGCATAGGTAAGTACCGGGAGTCGTCACAAATACAGTGTAACTATTGTAGCATAGTAAGTACCGGAGTCGTCACAATACAGTGGTAACTATTGTAGCATAGGTAAGTACCGGGAGTCGTCACAAATACAGTGGTAACTATTGTAGCATAGGTAAGTACCGGGAGTCGTCACAAATACAGTGTAACTATTGTAGCATAGTAAGTACCGGAGTACGTCACAAATACAGTGGTAACTATTGTAGCATAGGTAAGTACCGGGAGTCGTCACAAATACATGGTAACTATTGTAGTAGGTAAGTACCGGGAGTCGTCACAAATACAGTGGTAACTATTGCAGCATAGGTAAGTACCGGGAGTCGTCACAAATACAGTGGTAACTATTGTAGCATAGGTAAGTACCGGAGTCGTCACAAACATACAGTAGGTAATACATGCATCATTAATAGTACCCCGGGAGTCGTCCACAAATACAGTGGAACTATTGCCAGCGGGAGTAAGGGACGATCACATACAGTTGTAACTATTGTAGCATAGGTAAGTACCGGGAGTCGTCACAAATACAGTTGTAACCATTGTAGCATAGGTAAGTACCGGGAGTCGTCACAAATACAGTTGTAACCATTGTAGCATAGGTAAGTACCGGGAGTCGTCACAAATACAGTTGTAACTATTGTAGCATAGGTAAGTACCGGGAGTCGTCACAAATACAGTTGTAACTATTGCAGCATAGGTAAGTACCGGGAGTCTCAAAAAACAGTGTAACTATGCATAGGTAACCGGGACGTCACAAATACAGTGGTAACTATTGTAGCATAGGTAAGTACCGGGAGTCGTCACGATCCAGGCGGCCGTTTCACTAAATGTTGTACGACTAAAATGTTCGTAATTGCAGATTTAGATTTGTCTGGAAATTTCAATTGATGGATTTACATTTATTGAACATAGGCTGTATAAGAAAACATTGTTAGTGTGAAATGTATAGATTATCATAATATTGCACTTACGAACATTTTAGTCATATGAAGTTTAGTGAAAGACGCCCTTGATCTGATCTGAGTCTACCTGATCACAAATGACGTACGCCTTTTGTGTCAGATCATAGCCAATTTCAAGGAAGTTTGATAAAACAGCATAAGATACACGCAATATGATTTTGCACCTAGCAGCGTGTGCGAGTTTTCGTTATAATACATTTACAGAAACTAATATTTTCTGTAAATGACGTCGGAAGTTGAAAACTTGTATAGCAAATGCAGAATAATATTCCACATTTGCTATGCAAATTTCGTCCACTTTCGACTTCCTTTACGAAAAATATCGTAAATTCTGTAAATATGTTTCATGAGATATCGCACATTTTCTTATGTTACATAATGTACAAAATCACACGGTGCGTCTCACATGATTGTGTATATAGAGAATATTAGTATAGTGTCATGAACGTGAATAAATATCTGTCGAGGCTGAGAAATCAGGATGGGCGAGGCTTGCCGAGCACATCCTGATTTCGAGCCGAGTCAGATATTTATTCACGTTCATGACACTATAATAATATTCTATTTATCCGTTAACCACATCAAAGTTGTTCAAATGTCTCTAAAAATGCATTTGTGGCCTCATAAGTTTGTCTTCTGAAGCGACAAGATTATCGTGTTACGTCATTCACATAATGACGTAACGTCATACATAATGACGTATCTACTAGACGTGAACGAGAAAAAATACACGTACCTGCTTTTCACGTCTAGTAGCGACATAGTTGACGGGATAAAGTGGCTTATCAAAAAATGAAGCAAATTTGCTTTTTATGTCAAGTTTCATTAAAACGACACACATCCGTTCGTACAATAATGAATTTTACATGTATTAGTATATTATCAGGTAAATATGACCTCGTTTCCATGGTAACGGAGGTTCTGATGAAAAAAGGTCATTCATTCTTTTCATACCTCATGGTGGTGGTAAAACACGCAAGTTTTCTTTTAAAATATTGCGTGGCCAAATTCGTTGGGTGGTTAATACAGAGAACTGGTCTATAAATCGGTTTATCCTCGCCTGATAAACTTGAAACAAATGATACTGACCTATGTCTAACAGCATACACTGAAACATGTAGCACACAATAAATGAGTGCACTGACTCACTGACTCACTGACTCACTGACTCACTGACTCACTGACTCACTCAATCAATCAATCAATCAATCAATCAATCAATCAATCAATCAATCAATCGACCAGTCAATCAACCAATCAACCAAACATTAATTAACTCATGCATGCAATCAATCAATCAGTCAATCAATCGATAAACCAAACATCATTCAATCAATCAATCAATCCATCAGTCAATCAAAATTAGAAGATGACATTTCGCATTGGTGGTTATTTTGATAAACCCATTTGTGTCTGTGACTGGATAAAAGGGCTTAAGCCTTATGAGCGTTGTGAACAGTGTACATCTTGATCACACTGTGTGGATGCACATGCTGATCGGGTTCTACACTCGTTGCCAAGCCCATTAGCCACATTGCTCCAGCCACAGCCACGTTTTAATGCGTTCGGCTTTTATGCTATTTGTGTTTTTATCTGGTATTGAACGGTCTCTTTGAATTACGAAACGGGAATTATGAGTGAAATGAATGCTTCCAAGCAACCATTACATGTATCTTTTGACAGCTGATGTCCTTTTCCGGAACTAGATTATACAAATGAAAGTCAACCCACATATTGCAAGTCGCTCACAAGATATGTGTATTAACCCTTAGACCGCTACCTTAAGTTTTTGTCGTCTGCTATTTATTTTTTATTTTCAAGTTTTATCATCAAGAACATGCTTTGACAGCACTTTAGAATAATGTACAACATGCTTTGACAGCACTTCAGAAACATTTCCATTGGAAATGATTCTGCTGAAGTGCTGTCAAGCTATCTTTGTATTGAGAAATAAGGCAAGATATAAAGGCAAGATATAAAAGCAAAAGCAGACGATAATTGTTGTGAGTAGCGTCCGTTCTTTAGATATGACTTTTTCTTCGGCAGAATAAACATTTATTTACCATTATCGGACGTGCTTATTGGCATTATTATCCTTTTTACTTCAAACATGATGCTCACATGTATCAAGATTCCAAATATTGAAGCAATCGTAAAGAAATATAAAAGTTAAAGCATGATGAAGAAACTTGTACAAACCTCTTGACAGTGTTGACACAGACGACAATGATGACATGTGGCAATGCCTGTGTTATTTTCACAGACAGTATGAAGCATCATTTTGATTTCCGTCGCCGATACTTTAATCATTAACCACATATAGTGAAAATTGCCTTATGCAAAACAACATTTGCGAGAGGGCACGTATGGTTTGGTTGTCATGGCAATCGTGGTTATGTATACATGACGAATGTTGAATTTGTCCGCTCTTGATCTGCGCTCGTTTCGTTATCACATAAAACAACATTTAGGAACCAGTCGGCCAATGGATAATGTGACCGTAAACCAGTCCTGGTACAGCTTGGCAACAAGGAGTAAATTCTCAGGACAACGGCAATGATTGTTATTATTATGATATAGAGATAAATAAAATAGATGCTGCAGGAAATGTATTTCTGTGCATTTTATTATATTATGTGCATGCTCTACACATGCAGGTTAAATTTTCTGTGTACGACTTGATGTGTGGGTGAGATAGAAATTTTGAAAGTGAAAGTAGACGGTTCCGTCAAAAAAGGGGAAATAACTAGTGGAAATCAATCCGCATGACCCTGTGTTTGGCATGGATCTTGAACCGGCTTAGGTCACTGACTCCATGAATGGAAGTAACAAAATTGATTTTTCCGCAGGTAGTTTGTTATTGTCATGTTTGTGTGGATGTTGGTCTGTGGAAATCAACTGCCTGCCTGTTTCCTATGAGCTCCCAAGGGACGAACGTGATTTCATGTGACTGGAGAAATGCAGCGTATGTCGTATGAGCCGTCTAGACACTCTTGATCCCTCAGATTAATCCGTAAAGGTTCACCTCCACTATTGAGTTTTCCAAAATAACCATTGACCACATTTTTTGCTATTCTCTGCTACTGTCATTTTTCGTATGGAAGTTGTGGGAATTATTTTCACATAACCTGCACCCATTTTGCTCTGTATATTCACTAATTAAAACGTAGGTTTAATTATTGTTAAGAACTTTAGATAAATTCAATCTCCTGTGACCACCATGGTGGTGGCGCAAAAAGTCAGCGGCTGGAATTAAAACTTCCTCACATGAAAAACATGCTCCGACTTACACAAAATAATCCCAAAGCATATGCTTGAAACTAATACATTATAATTTGCCTGTGAAGTAGATTAGTGCATCAATTGACTGGTTAAAGTACTGCTTTTGACTACACCGCGCATGAATATCTGATGATTTAGTGTGGTTAAACCTAAAGGAACCAATCGGCCAATGGATAATGTGACCGTAAACCAGTCCTGGTACAGCTTAGCAACAAGGAGTAAATTCTCAGGACAACAGCATCAATTGTTATTATTATGAAAGTGAGATAAACAATCGATGCTGTAGGAACGGTATGTCTGTGCCAAAGATTTTATTATATGATTTGCATGCTATACACATGTAGGTTAAATTTTCTGTGGTCGAATTGATGCAGTGGTGAGATAGAAATTTTGAAAGTGAAAGTAGCCGGTTCCGCCGAATAAAAAGAGAAATAACTCAAGAAATAAATCCGCATGACCCCGTGTTTGGCATGGATCTAGAACCGGCTTAGGTTACTGACTCCAGGAATGAAAGTAACAAACTTGATTTCGCTGCAGGTTGTTTCCGATTGTCATGTTTGTGTAAATGTGGGTCTCTGGGAAATCAATTACCTGCCTCTTTCCTATATCTAAGATCATCGATGCCACAGGTTGTATTTCATTATAACTCCCGGGTTAAACTCGAGTAACCCGAGTAGCACAGGAACAAGCAGAGTGTCGGTTGGGTCCAACTGTAGTTGGAATTCCAGTAACCAACCATGCATCATGGGTTGATTCGAGTTACTCGAGTAAGGTTCAGAGGTCAAATTATTTAACTCGAGTTGGACCTCTGCTTGTTCCAGTGTTATTCGCGCTACAACGACAAACTCACATTGTTGTTTTTGTTGTTGTTGTTGTTGTTGCTGGAGTAAATCCCTCCGTCTGTCGGAGAACCCCGTACAAATGGGTAAACCGAAGATAATGTAAGTTTAAAACATGTTCTTAAAATATGTTCTTAAAACATGTTCTTCATGTTCATGTTAACTTAAACGTTTCTATGCCCTGTGGTAAAAGTATTGTTATGATAACTTGTTACAGCATACATTACAGTACTGTAAATGGGCGTACCAGCATTTTTCAAAAGGGGGTTCAACTTTCAGCTGTGAAGCAAACCAAACATTTAACTCCCCCTCCCCAATTTGTACATGTACTTAAACATGTATTTGTAAAGGTAATATATGGGATTTAGTACTAAACCCATTGATCCGGCCTTAAATGACCTTAGCTGTTGATATGCCATTAAACCCCAACAAACAAACAGTCATGTTGTTTTCGTCACAGATGTATGTCCGTCTGTTCATCCGTCTGGGCACAAGTTTGGGGTATTTCGTTCACCTGTATGTAAAGCTTTTAAACCGTAATAATTGGAGACTACATATTTAGTATGTGACTTCCTAATTTTATGAAGATGTGCAAATTTAATTTAAATTTTTGATTCTTACATCCGGGTAGGGATGGGCTGTGACTCAGGGGTAGATTACAGGACTTCTATACTGAAGGTTGTGCGTTCAAAACGAGTTGTAGGGGGGCATACTGGAGTCAGGTTGTTCGTGCGTGTGTGTGTGAGTGCGTGAGTGCGTGTGTGCGGTGCGTGCGTGCGTGCGTGCGTGTGTGCGCGCGCGTATGTCCGTCCGTCTATCCTTCAGTCACTAAACTTAACATCAGAGAAATAAGTTATAACTTCTATTTCATTCATTGACAATTCTTAATATTTCACTCGTGCTTTCCTCTAAGGTTGTACTATCATGCTGTGACAAATCCACGACCGTCCAGCCCCCGATGATCCCGAGGTCAAGGTCACATACTTAGTCTCTTTACAAAACTTAACATCAGAGAAATATATTACAGCTTCTATTTCTTTCATCGAAAATTCTTAATATGCCATGCATGCATTCCTCTAAGGCTCTACTATCATGCTGTGACAAATCCCCGCTGATCTCGTGTTCAAGGTCACATACTTAGTCTCTTTACAAAGCTTAACATCAGATAAATCGGTTATAACTTATATTTCCTTGCTGGGATCCGCTTCATATTTCACACGCACATTGCTCCAATGGACCTCTACCACCCTGTGACAAATTCACGTTCGTGCCGCTAAGTCCAGAGTCAAGGTTACAAGCCGACACTCTTGGATTTTTGTTTACATATTTAGGGGTACATGGGCCCACGCGGTGGGGGTGGGGGTATTCGGTAAGCCTCGCTTACTGACCAATCTAGTTACATTAGATTTTCTTTAAAATCTTCCTAACATATGGAGGGATTTTGATGTGATATAACGCACCAGAGACGATGACTTGTATATTTTATGAGTGTTACTACAATACATGTAATAGTAACTTATACCAAAGAATCAAGTATATGTGCCATTTATTGCCAAATTGAAAGACAAAACCTTTAGTATTTTATAAATACAGTAATTTCTTTACAATGTTTGTTACAACATGGAAGGGAAATACTGTCCTAAGTTATGTTCTAAATATGTTTTTATAATCGAATTGTGGACTGCTTAAATGCACGAAAACCGAGTAGACCAGAATAATTACAGTGTACCGTCACGCGAGTACAACATATGGTGCAATATTTCTGCCATCTAACGTGATAACGTGATTGTCAAGTCGTCTTAACCCACCTTATATGTCGTCTTAACTACATACTTATCGCGTCCAGGCCAGATACATTGGACGCGATAACTAACACAAAATCTCGTCAAAAACGTGATATTGCCCTCTAGTGACATTGATCATGTTGATATCATGACATTTTATCTCGTCTTGACGCGATACTTATCCTTGACATTGGGCACAGGGGCCGCACGGGAGGGGGGTAGAATGAAAATATAGATGATGATAAACACCCATATGAAGTTTCAAGGTAATGGGCAAAGCAGTTGCAGAGATATAGTATAACATAAAAACTTTAACCAAAAAACTTAACCAAAAACTTTAAGCAAAAAACTTAACCAAACACTTCAAAGTAATTTGACTTTGACATTGGGCACAGGGGCCGCACGGGAGGGGGGTAGAATGAAAATATAGATGATGATAATCACCATGAAGCGGGCGCGACAAAAATCAATGTCACTAGTGGACATTATCACGTTTGTGACGAGATTTCGTGATTGTTATCGCATCCGATTTATCTCGTCCTCGCCAGTTAGTAAGACGTCTTGACGCGATATTTATGTAGTTAAGACTACTTACAATGTGCAGTAAGATGGCTTAGCTATCACGTTATCACGTTATCACGTTATGTCGATGGCAGAAATATGCCAGGATGTAACTCACGTTCAACACAGAAGTCCATAGACGGTTTGGGGAAATATCCGCTTGCACAGGTGCACGTATCCTCCTCAGAGCACAGGCTGTTGTTTATAACGCAGTCGCAGTCTGCAATGGCGGCACAGCTGTCATTTATTTTACCTGAAACGATAACAGAGAACATCTATAAAACAAACAATAATATGGTGGTCACTGTACATTACGCACACCTGTTATTCAGTCATGGTTGACCTGTAGTTCATATGTACCTTTAACTACCCGAGGACTGTTAAAGCAATAATTATGAAGTACAAACACGCATGCACATCTTTCATTATAACGCGCTCATAACACCTTCCGAATATTCTGTGAAAATCTGATGTAAGTTTTCGCGAAATAAACCCCAAACGGCGACATGCACGACAAAGGCGATAGCGGCATGTGTTATTTTGGTGGGGTATTACCAAAGTGCCCCGGTATATCTGAGATATATAAGAACTATTTGAAAATAGTGCTACTATTTGTTTGTTGACAGCCTTTTTCACAACAGCCTGCGTTAATCTCGCCCAGAATGAGATGTCAACGTTCTGAAAGTATATTGGCAATCTCAACTCGCATTGAAGCAGTTTAATTGGCTGAACCTGAGCTGTAGCATGCTCAGTTTCAGCCAATTTAGCTGCTTGGTTTCAAGCACAATATTGAAGTATTTTCAAATAAAACATATGACAAATATTGGCAGGATTAGCGCAGGCGGTGGTGTAAATTTTAATTTATTGAAGAATTTAAAAATAAGTCTGGGTAGGCATGCACTAAATTCAGATGCATTGTACTCAGGCCCGTACGCAGAGGGGGTGCGACGGGTGTGTACGCACCCCCCTTAACCCTTTCAACACCACAGGCCTGTATAGTGGTATTGGAAAAAAATGTAGATCCTGATGAGCCGGCTCGTGACGAGCCGTCTCATCAGGATCTGCACCTTTTGCAATTGATTTTCATTTATTTCAGAACAAAAACACCCCATATTCATAAATGGACTGGTCTGAATATCATTTGTGATGACTGGATAAGGTTGCACAATTATCATATCAAAATCAATTCCAGTTACTTAGGGGTGAAAGGGTTAATCTGCCGAGGTCTGTTCGTGGATGTGCACACACTCTTTTTAGCCCTTCGCTCCGTCTATAACGCACCCGCCTAAATTAATTCCTGCGTACGGGCCTGTGCACTATTTCGATGCTGCCATCGTTTGTCATGTTAAACAGGCATATCTGTATGTTTTCCGAAAATATACTATACCAAATAAAAAACGTGTTTTCATAATGACCCTGTGTAATGTGGTATCAGGTTAGTGCCGTGAATGGGAAACATATTTGGCAAGGCTCAGGAAACGGGATGGGCGAGGCTCTGCCGAGCACATCCCGTTTCCGTGCCGCGCCAGATATCTTTCCCATTCACGGCACTAACCTACTGTTCTATTTATCCCGTCAACACCTACACATTTCTTTATAAAATGCGAAACAAAATAACCCCAGCCACAGCACATATTCATACGCAATGATTAGGTTGTATTGACAGGATATCAACAATGTTTCACGACAGCGTGTTTCACGGAACATACCGGTACATAAGTATCAGATTTTCTATCTTGATTAATTCAACACGATAGGAAATCCGATATTTATGTACCTACATGGTGAAGATAGAAATAACCCAGCCGTCCTAGTGACGTCATATATCTCCAATTAAACCACATTACACAAAGCCATGATGAAAACACGCTTTTATTTTTTATAATATTTTTTTCTCCAAAAATCTTGATATGCCCTTTAAATACTCACGTTTGATACATAGTCCGGACTCGTTATTGTAGACAAACCCAAGGTCACACCCGCATTTCACAAGATCACAAACACTGTTGTCCGTATGCAGACGGCACTCCATGTCCATTGTACACACGTCTCCATGAATAACTGAAAGGATAACACAGTGTGTACACTTAGCGTAAATATAGGATATACATATTTGTGCAAGGAATATGATCTGTATTTAGCCCGTCAACACATTGCGTATGTGCCGTGAAACACGGTGCCGTGAAACATTTTTGATATCCTGTCAATACGACCTAATTACTGCGTATGAATATGTGCAGTGGCTGGGGTTATTATTTTGCATTTTAAAGCCATGTGTAGATGTTGACGGGATAAATAGAATAGTAGGTTAGTGCCGTGAATGGGAAAACATATCTGGCGCTGCACGGAAACGGGATGTGCTCGGCAGAGCCTCGCCCATCCCGTTTACTAAGCCTTACCAGATATTTTGTTCCCATTCACGGCACGAACCTACTATTCTCTATATATTATTCGTCGAGTGTTGTGAAATGTCCATATTGCACGAGTGCTTCACATCGCGCTCTATTGGTCTTGTTTAGCTGGCAGTTGGCAGTTGGCGGAATGTGATGCGGGAGCAGGGGCGTTGTCAGCTTTTCAGAAGGGGTGGTGGGGTGGTCGAAAGAAACAACATATTATAAAGCGCAATATAAAACAGAAAAAGTCATTCAACTGTCTCACAAATCAAGATATGAGCAAAAAAATTATTATTTTTGCCATTTTTAGTTTTAAAACATCATGTTGGCTCAAAAAGGGGGGTTTTAAAAAACATCAGGGACGGACATCTCAAGCTTACAAAAAGAATATGTTCTATAAAGTTACTATGACCTCTTTAGAAATGATTGGATTTAACATATATTTGCATGGCAATTTGTTTATTGTTGATCATGTGGTGAATTTATTATACAATTTTATTTCTCCATGACGATACAATGCTCCACGTGCAGCGATTATTCAGACGCGGCGATATCAAGGTGCATGATCACGTGGTTAAAACAACAACGACGTCGCCCATACCAAATTAAGTATTATTTGATATAAAATGCAACGGATTTTAATGAAATATGGCACAGCAAACGCGTCTTCAAGAGCTGCATTTGGTGGTCCATGGAGTTCGGCACAGACTTATGTCGTTTTTGCGAAGAATCGAAGACACGGAAATCGATTCTTTGCAAAAACGACAGAAGCTTGGGCGAAAATACCACCAAATGCAGACGTGTTTGATGCGTCATATTTCATCAAAATCCGTTACGTAATAAGGACAATATAAAATAATACGTACTTTGAATCAGATAGATTCTGGAAGTTTCAGCACTTGTTGTTGTTGTTGTTAGTACCATGTGATTATACACCTGTATGTCTGAGAACCAAAGTACTTTGTTACGGCCTGATGTATTATATATACACTGTCACCGGCGCTAATATTGCCAATATTTGTAAATTTCTTATTTCAAAACACTAGAATAGTGACCGGCTAAGCATGAGCTTGATACAGCTCAGACTCAATCAATCGAATGGTTTGATTGCGAGCTGGCATTGCCTTAAACGACGTTGACAGTCCTGGCAATATTAACACAGGCGGTTGTGTACATTTTATGCAATACAATACGTACCGGGTTTACATGACGTCTCGTTTTCTTTCAAATGCCCCGGAAGGCACTGGCATGTCAGTTTCCAACATTGCGTGCTGTTTTAATATGACACTATCACAATCCGAGTGCACGTCACAGTTGTCATCTAACATACCTGCACGTGCATCGTGGTTGTCATACTACCAGTGATACATGACAATGATTGTACAGGGGCGGCGTGTGGTGCAGGGGGCCCTGAACCCCCCCCCCCCCAATAATTATTGTTGGTGGGCCTGACCCCCTCAATAATTCTGTAATAAAGCACATTTTCTCATCCTAAAACTTGCTGAGAAAGCGCGAAATTGCGTTTCACGCCTATTAAATTCCCCCTGACCCCCTAGCAACATCGGGCCCTTTGGGCACTCAATACTTGGCCCTGAGATTGCAGGAAATGGCGTTTCACGCCTCTTAGATTTAAAAAACATTGCGGGGGAGCATGTCCCCGGACCCCCTAGCAACATCGGGACCTTTGGGCCCTCAATATTGGGCCCCACCCCAAAAATTTCCCGGTTCCGCCGCCTTTGTCGTAATTGTAAACGAATAACAGTCAACAATAAGGCAATGTTTGATGCTCAGTGAAACACAACCATGATGGTAATGATTACATTGGCTGTTGAATTTTGACAGACCAATCAGTACACATGCGGAATTATGTGCTCTGTATTTCTAGCATGTTTCCACGACATTTCAGGAAAATATTTAGTATTTTCTAATTGAATTTCGACGAGAAAACGGCTTGACGATAAGGGAGGTAATTCAGGGGCAGGCTTTATGTCTGACCGTCACGATAAATAATGCTTGTTCAGTTATACATTCGTGCAGTCTGATATGTGGCTCTGATAAATATAGGTTTTGCGACCAGTGTAGATCCAGATCAGCCTGTGCATCCGCACAGTCTGATCAGGATCTGCACTGTTCGCCATTCCATCAATGAAACACCTAGCGCAGAAATATATGGCGTGGCACGGAAACGGGATGTGCTCGGCAGAGCCTCACCCATCCCGTTTCCTAAGCCTTGCCAGATATGTTTTCCGATTCACGGCACAAACCTACTATTCTCTATATCTCCAGTCATAGCCACATATATGATCGAGTCCGAGTGTTTGTCAGATGCACCAAGAATATTCCCTAAATATATAGTGACCTGTGTTAGCTGTTTCTAGGAGAATAAAACCCCGCAAATATACGTAGTTATATTACGATATGTACTCACGGCGAATGCACTGTTTCCGGTTCCGGTGTCCATAATATCCGGATGCACATGCGCACGGTCCGTTGTCGCATACGGAATGGTTCAGGAATATATCGCATGCTCACAAACCGCGACATTCGTGGAATGGAATGCATTCATCTTCAATCAGTTTTACTGTAATGCAAAAATACAACGAATAACTTGGAAATACTGAGCGCGTGATTTGAATGATTACTCAATTGTACTTATTGCACTAAACGGCGTCTAAAATATTATCCCGTCATCAACACAGTGCGTATGTGCCGTGAAACATTTTTGATATCCTGTCAATACGACCTAATCACCGCGTATGAATATGTGCGGTGGCTGGGATTATTTATTTTTGCATTTTAAAGCAAGTAGGTGTTGACGGGATAAATAGAATAGTAGGTTAGTACCGTGATTGGGAAAAATATCTGGCGCGGCTCGGAAACGGGATGTGCTCGGCAGAGCCTCGCCCTTCCCGTTTACTAAGCCTTGCCAGATATTTGTCCCATTCACGGCACTAACCTACTATTCTCTATTTACAATTAACCCGAAGTTGGGATTATTACAAAGGGCAGCATAGTGTCGAGGAATGTGTCCCGCTTTGAATAGTCCAAATTGCCGTTTCGATCAGACTCGGTCCGTTTTGGATGGGTCCGTTGTTGGAATGAATCAGTATTTGGACAGGTCCGTTTTGATAATAGTCGACAATGTAGATGCAGAGGATTTCAATTTATCCCGTCAACACAGTGCGTATGTGCCGTGAAACATGGTGCCGTGAAACTTTTTTAATATCCTGTCAATACGTCTTAATCACTGCGCATGAATATGTACGGTTGTCATACTTGTCGATTTTCCGATTTTGAGGATGGGGCTGGGGTTATTTTTGGCATTTTAAAGTTATTTGCAGGTGTTGACGGGATAAATAGAATAGTAGGTTAGTGCCGTGAATGCGAAAACTATCTGGCGTGGCACGGCAGAGCCTCGCCCATCCTGTTTCCTAAGCCTTGCCATATACATGTATGTTTCCCATTCATGGCACTAACCTACTACATGTATTCTCTATATGTGTCAGTTTGCAATCAAATCCAAATCGCTAATAGTGTATACATGTGTGTATTCCCATACAGTGCGTTTACACAAACTTCACTTCGGATTAACTTCCTTATCGCATCGCCGTATTCCGCCGATATCCATTGTCAAAATCCGTCATATTTGCCGACAAATGACGTCAAAAGTTTACTAAAAATTCTCAGCAATGCGGAAATGAGCTGTGGATTTTGTGTCAAAATTGAATGTCATTTAAGAAAAATAATACATTTTTCGAAATCAATATCGGCAGTAAACGGCGGTGCGATAAGGAATGCATTACCAGAGCTGGGTCCGTATACTTTTTCCACCTGAATTAAAGGTTGGTGCCCTCAAAGTATGTAAAATACATGGTTATGGAAATTAAGTGGGCACCGTACCTAATGATGTAACTATTCCACATGTTTTTCACATCGACAGTTTCTGTTGTTTTACACAGTATTAACTAATATTCGTATAACTGCGTGTCAGTAGTGGTGATCACCAGTGCATATACATGTGAAGAAATGCTCATTAGTTTTAATTATTTAAATAAATTATGTGCATCAACAATTACGACTGCTGTCGATATCTTATAAAGTATAATTATTGTACACCAGAAAATGCATTGTATACGAATAAATATTGATTTTCTTTGAATAATGTACATACTGATTTGTGTTAATATTTTGAGAAAACGCGGTTATCTCTCAAAAGTTCATAACCTGAACATTTTTGTAATCTGTCATAAAAATAAGGCAAAATAATGCATGCCAATAAGTGTACCAGGTAATACAAATTAAATGTCAATTTGTGAATATTAATGACACATATAATGGTTGAAACAATAAAAGATAACCCCTACAGTACATCCCCCATCTTTAAACCCGGATGTTTACCTTCGTCGGAGGCGTCGTCACAGTGCGGATGTCCGTCCTGGACTTGGGACATGTTTATACACTGGCCCGGCACCGACAGGCACGAAAACTGCGACGCCGGGCAACACCACTAGAGGAATAATATACAAGCGATTACTGTCCGTTTCACGAAACCTGCTCAAATTGTACGGCTATATAAACAACGTCTAAACAATAGTTTTGTCCATAATATTAAACTATAGCAAAATTTAAGAATGAGCCTACTTTTTATTTCGTGAAATTTGGTCCAATATTGATTTTATTGCGAAAAAACAATTTCCACAATGTTAAATCCCCATAGTCATAGACATCTTAGTGAAGATGTATATGGGGATTTAACATGGGAACATTTCAGAAATAGTGGACCGATTTTCAAAATGTAACTATTGTTTTCTTAGTTTTGTCAGAACCAATTTCCAAAATGTTTCGTTTCTCGACTCATCCTCCAGGTTCTCCACCTCTTTTTCCCCATGTTAAATTCCCATAGAGAACTCATTTGTATACGACCGTTTTTTAAAAATTATGTTTTACAGCGGGGTGGGCGGCGGACAGAAAAAGTGCACAGTTTGTGTACACAACTCCTCCGAAACCGTTCAGTCGATCGATCTGAAACTATACACGTCTGCTACACATATTGAAGATGTGCACCTTGGTGTTTTTATGCCGAAAAAATATTTTTGAACAAAAATATCACCTTTTTAACTTAGCCATTTTTTCTACATTTTTGTGTACACTTCTATATAGGGTACAGAGTTTGTGTACACAACTCCTCTGAAGCCGTTCTGAAGCCGTCTCAAGTTCAGCAATGCATGTTTTTTCACTTTCTGACACTGACTATTATGGAAAATGTCCTGATCCCGCACCAGGCACTTTTATTACACCAGATTACTTGGCCCTATGTGTGAATCATACCGTCTGTTCCACGTTTTGCTGCCGACGCACATTTTCCATTAAACATATTAATCTGAAAAATGCTTAAATATAAGTACTTTTACATCAATAACAAAATATTCACCCTCCCCAAAATAAATTATTTGGTGAAATTCCTAGGGATTTTACATGGAGCTGGTGAGTTAAGTGTCCTGGAGGGTGGAAAAACGTCATTAATTGGAAATTGACTCCGAAACCTGGCGAGATAATTTGGAAAGGATGTAACTAAGAAATAAATGTTAGATTTTGAAAATTCGTCTAGAAATAAAACAAAAAACCTGGAACAGACAGTAGTAAGATTTACTGCTAGGATTTGCACGTGAATGCATCTTTTCTCCCACATCCTCCCTTGTATACTTTGTACATGTGTTGCCACATAAAGCTGTAGACCAATACATATAGGATGACATAACGCTGTAGACCAACACATATAGGATGACATAACGCTGTAGACCAACACATATAGGATGACATAACGCTGTAGACCAACACATATAGGATGACATGACGCTGTATAACAACACATATAGATTGACATAACGCTGTGTAACAACACATATAGGATGACATAACGCTGTAGAACAACACATATAGGATGACATAACGCTGTAGAACAACACATATAGGATGACATAACGCTGTATAACAACACATATAGGATGACATAACGCTGTAGAACAACACATATAGATGACATAAAGCTGTAGAACAAAACATATAGGATGACATACCGCTGTAGAACAACACATATAGGATGACATACCGCTGTAGAACAACACATATAGGATGACATACCGTTGTAGACCAACATATAGGATGAAATACCGCTGTAGACCAACACATATAGGATGACATAACGCTGTATAACAACACATATAGGATGACATAACGCTGTATAACAACACAAATAGGATGACATACCGCTGTAGAACAACAAATATAGGATGACATCTACGCTGTAGAACAACACATATAGGATGACATACCGCTGTAGAACAACACATATAGGATGACATAACGCTGTAGAACAACACATATATGATGACATAACGCTGTAGACCAACACATATAGGATGACATAACGCTGTAGAACAACACATATAGGATGACATACCGCTGTAGACCAACATATAGGATGAAATACGCTGTAGACCAACACATATAGGATGACATAACGCTGTATAACAACACATATAGGATGACATAACGCTGTATAACAACACAAATAGGATGACATACCGCTGTAGAACAACAAATATAGGATGACATCTACGCTGTAGAACAACAAATATAGGATGACATACCGCTGTAGAACAACACATATAGGATGACATAACGCTGTAGAACAACACATATATGATGACATAACGCTGTAGACCAACACATATAGGATGACATAACGCTGTAGAACAACACATATATGATGACATACCGCTGTAGACCAACACCATATAGGATGACATAACGCTGTAGAAACAACACATATATGACATAACGCTGTAGACCAACACACATAGGATGACATAACGCTGTAGACCAACACATATAGGATGACATAACGCTGTAGACCAACACATATAGGATGACATAACGCTGTAGAACAACACATATAGGATGACATACCGCTGTAGAACAACACATATAGGATGACATACCGCTGTAGAACAACACATATAGGATGACATAACGCTGTATAACAACACATATAGGATGACATACCGCTGTAGAACAACACATATAGGATGACATCTACGCTGTAGAACAACTCATATAGGATGACATACCGCTGTAGAACAACACATATAGGATGACATAACGCTGTAGAACAACACATATATGATGACATAACGCTGTAGACCAACACATATAGGATGACATAACGCTGTAGAACAACACATATATGATAACATAACGCTGTAGAACAACACATATAGGATGATAACGCTGTAGAACAACACTATAGGATGGACATAACGCTGTAGAACAACACATATAGGATGACATACCGCTGTAGAACAACACATATAGGATGACATAACGCTGTATAACAACACATATATGATGACATAACGCTGTAGACCAACACATATAGGATGACATAACGCTGTAGAACAACACATATATGATGACATAACGCTATAGAACAACACATATAGGATGACATAACGCTGTAGACCAACACATATAGGATGACATAACGCTGTAGACCAACACATATAGGATGACATAACGCTGTAGAACAACACATATAAGATGAACATCTACGTGCAATTATCGCGAATTATCGCGAATAAATAAATACTATTTCTTTTATAGTGTGAATTGTGTGTATCTGTCGAATTTGTGGATGTGGAAATGGGGATTATGCGTTTTACGACCAGTGTAGATCCAGATCAGGCTATACACTGTTCGCCATGGCATCAATGAAACACCCGGCACGCTTCTAAAAAGCAATATAGATCGTTATCACGCTTCACATTTTTTGCGACCAGTGTAGATCCAGATCAGGCTGTGCATCTGCACAGTCTGATCAGGATCTGCACTGTTCGCCATTCCATCAATGAAACACCCGTTATCAAGCTAACAAGCAATCTAGATCGTTATAAGTATACACGAGTGTGCTGTTTGATCATGAGCTACACTGGTCATACATCCCATAAACCCCATTCCTCCAGTGACAACCACATGTAATGATTTTCGTCTGTTTCACATTTACAAACACAAACGCAGTGGGAACTCTCTAAACTAGCCACTTTGGGGACCTCACAGGGTGTATGGTTTAGGGAGGTACCACTGTGCTGGGGAACTCACAGGGTGTCTGGTCTAGGGAGGTACCACTGTGCTGGGGACGTCACAGGATGTCTGGTTTAGGGAGGTTCCACTGTGCTGGGGACCTCCCAGGGTGTCTGGTTTAGAGAGGTTCCACTGTGCTGGGGACCTCCCAGGGTGTCTGGTTTAGAGAGGGTCCACTGTGCTGGGGATGATTTAGGGAGGTTACACTGTGCTGGGGACCTCCCAGGGTGTCTGGTTTAGAGAGGTTCCACTGTGCTGGGGACCTCCCAGGGTGTCTGGTTTAGTGAGGTTCCACTGTGCTGGGGACCTCCCAGGGTGTCTGGTTTAGAGAGGGTCCACTGTGCTGGGGACGTCACATGGTGTCTGATTTAGGGAGGTTACACTGTGCTGGGGACCTCCCAGGGTGTCTGGTTTAGAGAGGTTCCACTGTGCTGGGGACCTCCCAGGGTGTCTGGTTTAGAGAGGTTCCACTGTGCTGGGGACCTCCCAGGGTGTCTGGTTTAGAGAGGGTCCACTGTGCTGGGGACGTCACATGGTGTCTGATTTAGGGTGGTTACACTGTGCTGGGGACCTCCCAGGGTGTCTGGTTTAGGGAGGTTCCACTGTAATACCTTCGTCCGAGTTATCCCCACAGTCGTTGGCGCCATTTTGGAATTTAGCACGTGACATACACGTACCGTTGGCGCAATGGAGTTGTGATGTGAAGCAAAGCGGGCCAGCTGTGACCAAAACGAGGCTGTAAAAACATGCCGGACATTTCTTAAAGATTATCAGTGATATTATTATTTTGGACATATTCTGGAGTGTTTATTGGACGGAATTGTTTTACCATTGATGGTGTGCGATATTCCTGGACATGATGTCGTAAAAGCAGGAAGCAATCCATATAATTATCCATCCATCCATCCCTCCACCCTCCCGTGCAGGAAGCAATCTCTCAAGAACAACGACAGAAACCAAGCGAACAAAAAGGTAAAAAAAAGGTAAACATCGAAATGTGTCAGCTACTGGTCAACATGTAAACACAGGCACTCTGTGGTATGAACGAGACAAGCCTCTTTAAATCGTACCCAATTTTATTCTGATATTAAATATCTAGATGGTAGGACACTCGCCATCGTTTAACAACAAAAAGGAAGTGGTTTATTTACATTTGGGCCCCGGCTCTCTAATTCATTAATTGTAACGCGCGCGAAGGCGGGGACCAGCAGGGTCCCGCCTTCGCGCGCGTTACAATTAATGAATTAGCGAGCCGGGAACCGGTACACTAGTACCACTTCCGTTGCTCGAAAAGATGGCGAGTGTCCACCTTGTAGATATTTACTATCAGAGTAATATAAGTTTGACTTACAAGAGGCATTTATCGTTCATTCTACAAAGTGCCTATGCATGTAAATTCCAATATGAACATGACAGGTCACTCAAATACTGTTGACATGCAGATAAGAACGTATCGTACACGCATCATTTGAATTATAACTTACCAGGTACACTCAACGTAGTTGTGAGTACATAACTCTAATTATATTTCATTACATAAGCTAACTATCTTCCTATACTGTCAAACCCCAGGTCGGGGATTTAGATATAGTACAATATTTTGCCTATAAATCGGAAAACGTGTAGCTACAATCAACCATGTGCAGCAAACCCAGCATGCTCAAAATGTCATGGATTGCAGTACGGTCCCACCCAGTATGCTGGAAATATTGACATAAGCCACCAATTCCCAGGAAACCAACATGTAAACACGATGAACAATAACAGTGAACAATATTCCATGTGAAGACCAGCCAGGACACGGATCACAGGTGACTGGACATAATTACAGTTATAACGATGACATGTACGCTCTCCTGCAACAGGGGCCCGTTTCACTAAACTTCGTACGATTAAAATGTTCGTAAGTGCAAGATTATGATAGTCTGTAAATTTCACATTGACAATGTTTTCTTGTAAACAATTACTGGATTTACATTTATTGAGCATAGGCTGCATATGCAGCCTATGCTCAATAAATGTAAATCCATGAATTGAAATTTCCAGACGATCCTAAATTTGCACTTACGAACATCTTAGTCGTACGAAGTTTAGTGAAACGGGCCCCTGGTGTACACATGGCTCAGTGGTATTGAACAGAGCTGTGGCAGATAGTAAAATGTATATACAAGTATATGAAAATTGACGTTGGAAAAATTAAATTCCCAAAAATACAAGAAAAGTCGGTGATGTTGAAACATCAATAGGTGTCCGATATTGCTGATAAGTTCTATCATTTCAAACGAAAAAAAGTGATGAATTATATGAGCTGAGGAATACCGATGTAAAGTGATGAGTTATATGAGCTGAGGAATACCGATGTAAAGTGATGAGTTACATGAGCTGAGGAATACCGATGTAAAGCTGAGAACTACGGAGCCCCGCAGGGGACATGGATATTTTTTCATTAATTCGTTCCCACGAAATAACAATTCGTTCCCTCAATTTGACAATTCTTTCCCTCGAAATAACAATTCGTTCCCACGATATAACAATTCGTTCCCTCGAATTAACAATTCGTTCCCACGATATAACTAATTGTTATTTCGTGGGAACGAATTAATAAAATGATTTATTAAAAACAGAATTCTACGTCCACTGCGGGGCTCCGTAGAGAGCCGACAATGATAGTTTACGGCAGTATGCTCGGGATATAAATGAACAACTTCTCGAAACACAGTGCAGGTCGAGGCAGGAGAATTTATTATTATTTGGGGATTCCACAACCGAGATATGAACGTGAACATTTTGAGCAAACCCTTCGAGAATGTCTGACGCAAAACGTAGAAAACGATTCAGCCATTAATAAACTCAACGACATTAAAATCTAAGACATCGGGTTTGACAGTAAATACACAGAATAGGCGACGGAACAGATAAAAGGCAATTGTTGCAAAATGTGAAGTTTATCGACATAGACAGAAAAAACAAAATAAAGACAATAAAGTCTCCCTGGCTAGAGACAAGCTATATGTTAACGGAGAAAGTTACACTATCAATACAATATCAGTTTGAAACGCCACAAAGACGTCAAAATCCCGTATGAAAATATTAATGACAGCTATATATACCCAGTACCGACTTATTTCACTGGTTCAGTATATCGAGTCGATTAACACAAGCAGAATAAATGTGTGTGGATTCCTGTAAGGCTCTACCCCGCCTGAATTCCACATATGCATCCGAAGAACCATATAGTGACATTGAAATCGAATTACGTACGTTTTATAACCCATATTTTATTACACATTGTTTTAAAGTCAGTATTTTTATTAAATTTTAGACGACAACTGTATTAGCAGTCCTGCCAATACAGTTTCACACTATTTTGATAAATACCATGTTGTCGAAAATTTAATAAAAAGAGTGACTTTAAAACAATGTGTATTAAATGTGCTTCCCTTCGGAGGTTATTGAAAATTACCATACGTTGTTATTTGGTGATTATAACTCGCGAACAACATATGTGTATGATTAAATTCATGTTGATACATGTAATTTTGAAAACTGTGACATACCAGAAGTAACTGAAGAATTTGATAAGGAAATGTCTTATTTTGAAAACAGTGCTCAAGTTGATGAAAGACATCATGTTGATACTGGTATTTTCAACAATTCTGCAAAAACCAGGAACCCACTTTTCCGACGTTTCGGCACAAGGCCTTTTATCAAGGAATTAGTTTCTACTGAACGCTAAGTGGCATCCATTTTATAATTTGAAGTATATCGACTTAGTAGAAACTAATTCCTTGATAAAGGCCTTGTTGTGGCGGTTATACGGGCAGTTTCATCACAAAGATAGGGAATACAATCATAACTTTATTCAACATGCATTGGTGAATCAGAATTTGTTTGTTTCATGTAATTCCTATTTCTCTCAGTCGTTTGTTGAGCTTAACTCAATAACCGGCAAGGCAATCCATGCCAGGTTTCAATAAGACGCTTTGATATTTCTTAATCCTGCTCTTGAAATGCGAACAAATCATATACTTAGTATTAACAAATCCTACACTTGAATGAGAACAAATTAGATAGTTGACATCAATACTGGCAAGGCAATTACCGCCAGTTATCGATCAGAATCTTTGATATCCACTTAAATCCGACACTTGAAAGTCTACAAATTTGACTTGGCGCTTTAACTAATCTGATAGTTTTAATATACTTTGAATAATTCACAGGCACGTAATTCACATGGAATCGCTTTAAACCGAATTAGTAATCCATTATAATTGTTTGTCCCAATGCTTTCTTTCTTTCGCTTATATTTAACGGCGGCACTGGCTCTAGTACCTTGCATGCCGTCTCCCAAGAATGGGAGAAAGAATTCGTATTTACAGAAAACTAATGAATTAATCTGGTCCGAAGAATTTTTTTTTTTTGCTATATTTAACGGCGGCACTGACTCTAGTACCTTGCATGCCGTCTCCCAAGAATGGGAGAAAGAATTCGTATTTACAGATCAACTATGAATTATCGGTCCGAAGAATTTTTTTTTTTTGCCTATATTTAACGGCGGCACTGGCTCTAGGACCTTGCATGCCGTCTCCCAAGAATGGGAGAAAGAACGGAGGTAGAGATTTTTTGAGAGAAGCCGGTAATTCGTATTTACAGAGCAACTACGAATTATCGATACCCATTCACAGCTGGGTGAACTGGAGTGTGGATAAAGTGTCTTGCTCAAGGACACAACGCAGCGCCTCCGGTGAGGCTCGAACCAACGACCTTTAGATCAGCAGTCTGACGCTCTAACCACTAGGCCACTGCGCTCCACCGTCCGAAGGTATGTTATTTATAGGTATATAATGACCGGCAATTATTAAAACTTATGGCGAATTAAGATTACTATTTAGAAATTATACTATTAACGAATAAATGCAAAGAAAACTTAACCAAACTCATTACAAATATCAATAATGATAATATCATTGAGAATATAGAAATAAGTATGGATAATCTGATCAGAACTCTCATAAACCGGGTAAATTATCAAAATATTAGTTACAGAGTTGTCTCCCATTGACAACTTCTTAATGTAATACCCACAGGCGACTGTCCTTTAGTCAGTTCACATTCGCGATATTCGCGACACTTGTGCCGAAACGTCCGAAAAGTGGGTTCCTGATTTTCGCAGAATTGTTGAACATATTAATTGTATTTTATCCCGTCAACACAGTGCGGTTGCGCCGTGAAACACGGTGCCGTGAAACATGTTTGATATCCTTGACAATACGACCTAATCACTGCGTATGAACATGTGCGGTGGCTGGGGTTATTGTTTTGCATTTTAGCGCCATTTGTAGGTGTTGACGGGATAAATAGAATAGTAGGTTAGTGCCGTGAATGGGAAAAATATCTGGCGCCGCACGGAAACGGGATGTGCTCGGCAGAGCCTCGCCCATCCCGTTTCCTAAGCCTTGCCAGATATTTTTTCCCATTCACGGCACTAACCTGAAAAGATATATACGTCCTGCAATCTCATGTATATCATTATATAACTATATATACACGCCAACATTAGTATTATATGTATGTAGTCTGAAAACGCCATTCCGGGGTATTCAAAAAATCTAGTCCAGTTTAAGAAGTATGCACATTTTACCTACATACATATACTGTATTAGACGGGCCTCTGTACGACGCTTATTTAAGGAGTTACCCCTACCCAGAGTAGAACTTTATGTAACATACATATTCTTATAGGAAATTCATCGTAGAAATCGAATCTGCATGTTAAAATTGCGAAAACCGCGGCCGAATATTGTTTTTTTTGCTGATTTCCATGGCAACTGCGTTTTTCATCCGAAAATAACTTTCTTATTTAGCCTACGATTTTCAGCCTTTATACTTGCTTAAATATGATTTAGTCAATATATTTTACAAACAAACCATGGTGTAAATGTTCTATTTACCTAAATATTCTATCATTCAAACGTATATTTCTGTTACCATGGTAACTAAGTCAGTCTCGCCGTATTTGAAAGTAGTATTTTCAACATTTATTTTCGTGCAGACAAATCTCCATCATACAAGTTGATGTAATGAAGCTACTAGTATGTAAAAATCATCATAGAATACGAACCCATGTGTTGAATTTCAGTAAACCTTGGCGAAATACGTATTTTTGGATGTTGCCAAGGTAACCACATTTTATTGAAAAATTCAATACATGCATGCACGTATTTGCTTGTATTATGACACTGGTATTATTAGGTTAATATCGATGAAATACTATACTCAACAAAACTAGAAACGTCCCTGTTTTATAGCCGGTCTAGCTCTGTCTATGTATGTACCACATGTTCAAAGTACATGTATTTTAAACCGTGGCGATGTTCAGAATACGATCGTGTAGAGTTTAGCCGATACACACGGTTTACATAGCGGCCAGTGACCGGAACGTTGATTTCCACTTTTTGCACGTGCACGCTATACTTGTCATCGATAAGGTGATTCAGTTCATGTCGTACCATTCATGCGATAGGGGCTATTCGGAAAATTAAAAAACTTTTTTAATTTTTCACTGTTTTCGATATGCCACGGCTTTCCGAAAACGAGCGAAATCAGGCAATTGGGATGCTTGCGGGTGGGATGGCCGCCAGGGCGGTCGCGCCTCGGTTTGGTTGCTGTCGGAAGACGATTGATCGTCTTGCAGCCCGGTACCAGCAGACTGGGGCTGTTCACGACCGGCAGCGACCTGGTAGGCCTCGTGTACGACGGCTAGAGCCGATCGTTACATACGTTGACGCACTTACGTCAACGTCGATTGGCAGCCACAGTCACTGCTAGGCGATACGGTGTCTCAGGGCAGACCATTCGCAACCGGTTACGTCGTAACGCCCAACCAATCCGGGCACGCCGCCCGTACACTGGTCAGATAATGACCCAACGTCACCGTGCTGCCAGACTGTTATGGGCGCGACGTCATCTGAACTGGAGAAGGGGGCTGACTGGAACCGAGTTTTGTTATTTCACCGATGAATCTCGGTTCACAGTTAGTCATGCTGACGGAAGATTACGGGTATACAGGCGTAAAAATGAAAGATTCACCGATTGTTGCATTGTTGAGAAGAACAGGTTTGGGGGAGGGAGCGTAATGGTCTGGGGTGGGATCATGGGAAACCGGAAGACAGATTTGGTTGTTGTACAGGGCAACATCAATGCACAACGTTATGTTGCAGATGTGCTAAATGCACATGCCTTACCATTTATCCGTCAGCATGGTCCTGGTGTGACATTGATGCACGACAATGCCCGCCCTCACGTAGCCAGGGTCACCACTCAATACTTACAGCAAAACAACGTCGACGTCATGCCATGGCCCGCGGTCTCCCCGGATCTCAATCCCATTGAGCACATATGGGATGAGCTGGGCCGCAAAGCACGAGCTAACCATCAGATTGACAATGTTCGCGATCTTACACGGGCGTTACAACGGGAATGGAGGAATTTGCCCAACGCACTGGTATTGCGTTACGTCACGTCGATGCGACGTAGGATCATTGCATGCATTCATGCAAATGGTGGCCACACTCGGTACTAACGAGATTTACTGAATTTGCCACATTACTTATTGAAATTCCATCTCTAAACATTAAGTAACACATTTCTGAGTTTTTGTGATTTTTGATTTTGACCCCTACCGCCCTTGGCCGGTTATCTCTCGAATATTTAACAAGATATCCAAATGCAATTTATTGGCTTTGATACAGAAATGAATGAACTTGTTTTTCCATTTTGATTTTTAAAAGTAACCCTTTTGGTTTTTGATGAATCTTTCCTTAAACATGGAGGGACGTTTCTAGTTTTGCTCAGTATACGTACACATAAGAATATAATTTAATATTATACTAGTATATAAATGTTGTCCGTAAAACGATCATGTAACCATAGCAACCAATCATGGACCAATCCCCGTCGTGTCTCTGTGTGTGGGTGGGTGGGGTCCAAACTATGTCGAATAGTACATTGATACATTGTTTATAGTTTTTGCCTCTTATTTCCGAGCAGTCTTTCACCCGTCCGTTCGTTTGTCCATCTACAAACTCTTAACATTTTGGATTTGAGATGTTCCGAACACAAATAGCACATAATCTGCGTACAAGTGATTGTTACCTCCCTTCGGGCTCTTTAAATGTCACTATATTCAGCACCGCCGTGATTTTTGCTCTTTGTATGTAACTTTAAGTAACACCGCTGTGATTTTCTACTCTTTAAATGAAACTTTAATTAACACGGCCGTGAATGCATTATTCGTATTTGCACTTTCATATATAAATCACGGCGGTGTTAATATATGTGGTAACGGATGCTGATCGTCCACTGCTCAGTCTGCAAAGACACAGAGTAATATCGCCCCAATTATTACGACAAATTACGGGTATATCAAACCGACGTGTTGTTGTACATAAGCATCGAACGAGAACCGAATTAAGTTTGGTGTGTACGCATCTTCCAAATCAATTATGGATTTAGGTGAACCAGAGGCAAAACGCTTGAAACTGGATAGAAGCATATGCATAATATGTCTAAAGTCTATTCCAGAGGCGTCACACAAGGATATCGTGCAAAATCCAACAGTAACAGGTCTAGAGACATTGTTAGACATAGAAGAGGCTAAACATGATCGAGTAAATGACTTATTAAGGCCGCATCGCCAGGATATACTTTTCACATCAGGTAAACGTACGGTATCATAGGGTGTGTCGGGCTACATACACAAACAAATTTTACAGCAGTGACACAGCGCCTAAAAGTGATGATGTCTCGTCAAGCAGAAGCGAATCGCCGATGTCACCAGAGCTTCGAAGGTCGACCAGAGACAGCCAATCGGGTTTTAATATCAGAGAGAACTGTTTCATTTGTGGCAGTGCCAAGAAAATTGTAACAGAAAAGAGCCATTATCTGGTGTAAGCACTGGGACAGGCGAATCAACAAGGCAGAAAACAGAAAACAGTGAATGCCGCCACGTTGAGAAATGATCAAGTTGTCATTTCCCGCATGCAGGCATATGGTGACCTATTTGCATATGATGCGAAATATCACCGTTCATGTTATGGACATTACATCAGCAAACGCAATGTAAAGTTTTATGGTACCTCATGAAGACAAGGTCGACGAGCCAGTTCTTTACGAAGAAGCATTTCAGATGCTTTTAAACGAAACCAAACAAACAATCTTCTCCGAGACAAAGTCAGTAGTCACATTATCTGATCTAAATATTAAATACATCCAATTTCTGGGTAGAGCTGGAGTTCCAGATGAACTCGCCAATGTATATAAATCATGGAAACTTAAACAACGGCTGGAGAAACAATTTGGTGAAGATATATCGTTCTTCCAGAGAAAGGGACAATCGGATCTTGTATGTTCCAGTGCAGTATCAGTTGGTGCTGTACTTCACAAAGCTTCTAAATTGAAATCTGAACTTGACGAATCCAACGAATACAAGGAGTCGAAGTTGACATACAAGGGCGTATCTCACAGACAGGCAGATATTATATGGGGCCGCAGGTATCCTTCGGCGAGCATTAAAGACATTCTGTCCCACTACACAGCGTACGATTGCAGGATTTAAGCATTGACGCTTGCAGCCAACTCGTGCCAGGACCACTGTACGATTTTATCATCTGGCTAGTAAATGCGAAAGCATTCGATACAGCCACTGGCACGGGTGATGAAGATTCACAGACGTGACAATATACAGGTGTTAGCAACATGCCACAACGTAATTTCACAAAGCAAGCGCATACTAACACCAATTAACCTGGGGTTAGCTTTAACGGCATACCATGACTTTGGCAGTTCCAAGTTGGTGAGAACGCTGTATACATTGGGATACAGTGTTTCTTATGAAGAAGTTTTGCGATTCATAACATCCGCAGCAAAACAACAGCTATCACAAGAAGGTGTACCTTTCGTCCCATTCGGTATACACACTACCAACACTGACGACAACATGGGAACAGTTCATGCAGCAATTGATAACTTTGACACAAATGAACACACCTTAGACGGCAAATAAACAACCCATTCCATGGCCATGGTTGTATATCAGAGGTGTGACCAAGACAGACAGATATCGGATGTTGAGATACCCCGGCTCTCGGAGAGAAGTATCGGCGCAGGTGATTATGGCACCGACATGTCAAGCGTAACATATTTTCAAAGCCAACCAACACGTCCAGCTCCAGACACAGTTGCCAATGCTGCCAACTTTTACATTGATGGGGACAACGACCATATCCGTAAAGCTGTGGTTTCCGACCTGTCTTGGGCTCTTTGTAGATCATATATGGCTGGTCTTGATAATATCCCTGCATGTCAGGATATAATTCAGTGACTACAAAGGCCTCTGTACCTATAACGACCGTCAGGTACTTACCTTTCATAGACGCACCCCGCCGTCAGACAACTCCACAATTTTCACAGCACTCAATCAGCTTGTCCGACTGGCAGCGGAACTTGGACAAAACCACATCATAGTGACAGCTGATCTAGCCATCTATTCCAAAGCTAGAGAAATATTGTGGACAAAGCCAGCGTGTTTGGAAGGTAAGGTAACACTCAGACTAGGGGGTATGCATCATACAATGGCATTTCTCGCTTCCATTGGAAAGCTGTTTGGAGATGGAGGCCTTCTCAGCTTACTGACAGAGTCGGATGTTTATTCTGACGTTACCGCCAGACAGATGCTAACAGGAGCACAACTGACAAGAGGAGTATGGGGCATGAAGGTCATCCTAGACGCAATGTGCCGATGCTTCTTTGATGCCTTTATCGATTGGGTGACAACAGTGAAAGACAAAGAACCACAGCCCCAGATAGGACATCACATGGAGAAACTCCGTGATGCAATCAAGGAGAAGGATGTGGAGACCGCAAAGGAGATTCGAGAAACCCTAGAGGCCGAATTTCAAGATACACTTGACCTCATAAGCGAGTTCCGAAACACATGGAGAAGCGCAAAGTTCAACATTCAGGTACTGGATGAACTTCCTTGATGCTGCATTTCTGTTACTACGGCTTTTGAGAGCAGAAAGAGACGGCGATTTTGATCTCCACATGTTATCAGTAACGGAGAGTGTTCACTGGTTTTGGGCGGCAGGACGAACAAACTACGCACGGTTCACGCCCGTGTATATCGCCGATATGCTCGCTCTAAAGACCACCAACCCACAAGCATATGAACATCTTGAGAACGGTGGCTTTGTTGTCAGACGGCGATCCGGGCACGCCTTCAATGCAGTTCCAACTGATCAGGCACTTGAACAAACAATAAATAAAGAAGCAAAGGATCAGGGGGAATCATTGGATTTACTCGTAGAAAGGGAGCATTGACTCGGTGGCTGGTAACTCGTCACATTCTAGGTGAATTTTGTGGACAGTTCAGAGAGACTGTATCCAAGAACCAAGGTGCTAGTCAACACGAGGAATTGGGCAAAAGCCGAAAGGAAAGGGATGAAGCAGATGTTGATAAGGTAGTTGATCTAGTCACTACACAGTACCAAAATCCGTTCGACTTAAACACGGTATCAGAACGTCTGGTAAACATTGCCACAGGGCAAGTTGCGTCTGCGGACATAGAAAAGTCGATGAATGAATTCCGAGTTGCTAGTCAAGAGGCAGTTGATAAAATTCGTATCGGAAAGAATCTCGAAGGAACGTACTGTGAAATTCTGGAACCAATCCCTCGCAGTAAGGTTAAGACCTTCTCGAATATGCGAAAAACCATTTGCTACAAGCAAAAACATCGAAACTGATGCTAGACTCGGAAGTTCTGTTCAGACGACTGCTGGCAGTAGCGAATCATAGAGACATTTTTTTTTTGAAATGAATGATGTCTTGAAACATGAATTGGCTTCGGTTCCACCTGCCCTATTTCACGACGACGGCACCATGCGCAAAACAAACAAGGCAGAGTTGACGAAGAAACTTGAATCTTTCGTTGAGGAGATCAACGAGTTTCCAGTTCAGCAAGTGATACTGACAGAAACACGGCATTATATCATCGATGCGATGGCACTGCTGCAGTCGCTGAACGAAGGACACTTCAAAACATTTGACCAACTAGGCGCAGTCGTTTTGAAACATATCATGTCACATTTTACCGGGACAAGTCGATTACATCGGTCACTGTCGTCTTTGAACCGGTATGATAAAGCCAGTTCTCTCAAAGAAGCTGAACGTCAGCGTCGCACGGCCAACAGCAATGTACTGCCTATTATGGTGAGTGGCGTCGCACAGTTCCAAATTACCGCCGTTTTCTGAGTAACTCTGAAAACAAGCATCGTTGGCAGCCTTTGTGTGTGAGTACGTAGCTGTGAATGCACCAGGCCATCTGAAACAGCAGCTATCC
Source organism: Conchocele bisecta (assembly GCA_029237695.1). NCBI lineage: Eukaryota > Metazoa > Mollusca > Bivalvia > Lucinida > Thyasiridae > Conchocele > Conchocele bisecta. The sequence continues at coordinate 2,105 of JAQRGA010000338.1, read as the reverse complement.
ATTGTACTTGCCGGTGGTTTTCGGAACGGACGAGAAGTACAGTCTGTGACGAAGGAAGGTACGGAATGCTTATCAAACTTGTTTTAGAGTCAGGAAGAGGCAGATACCCGAATGGTGCTGCATGCCACACATATGGCTCAAACGCATGGCCGTATTCTGATCCGTACTGACGATACAGATGTGCTCGTCAATCCTTCTGATACTACTACCTACACGTTTCGCGGACACAGAAATATATATGCATACAGGGCATAGAACGAGGCATGCTTTCAGAAACAGGTTTGTTCCAATCCACTCGATTGCCCACAGATAGGCCAAACCGTAAGCTCCTGCTTACCTGCCATGCATGCCTTGACTGGATGCGACACAAACAGCTCAATATACAAAGTTGGGAAACGAACCTCGTTCAACAAACTGGTGAAAAAGTGCCGACAAGCTACGGGAATTGTCCAAGGTGGGCTTATCAGAATATATGATGAATGTTTACCAGTCGCGCGAAGGTATACTATGATGCTGTTTGGCGGCTTCAACAATAAGACAAGTGGAAAAACCGTATGACAGTATGGATGAAATCCGATTGGCGATCGCTACATCACGGACAAATCAGCAACGCAACTTCCACCGACAGAAGATGCATTCAAGCACCATGTAATGCGTGCACGAGTTCAGACAATAGTCTGGTGCCAAAGCCATATTCCAGATCCTGAGGTTCCTGATCCAGTCGGAAATGGATGGAAGAAAGATGAAAAATGGAATCTGGTGCCAGTTTACTTCGCAAATCCACCAGCGCCAGTATTCTTGAGGGACCTGACCATTTGTATTGTAAGGATGGCAACTGTAATAGCAGCAAGTGTCAGTGCCATTCGTGGGCCTTCAATGCATTGACATCTGTCGGTGCCAACATGAGTGCACAAACAGAACGACTGCTGTTACAATAGGTGATTCGGATTCGGATGATGAAAGTGAGCCCACTTGAAGGTGGATAGATCTTGCAAACGAAACACGAAATAATGTAGTTTGTATCTGTGTACTGTTTCTGCTGTTGAGATCGTCGTCCTGTTCCATTGTATAGTTATTTATCGGTTATGTACACATCCCTTCTGTTTTTATGATTTTGTGAATATTTGATCTTCTCAGCATTTGTTTGTTAAATTTGGCGGCCATCTTGAAAGTAAAACATATCGACAGGTAGTCGAACATGTATGCACATTACAGTGTATAGTCCCATGCGTTCGTATGATCGTGTGTATAATATCCCGTTCGTTGCATCGGTCAAATACACAACATTTGTTCTCGATTCTATGATTATTTTATCTGCTCAGCAATAGTTCGTTAGATTTGGCGGCCATCTTGAAAATGTTAAAATTGTCGACAGACAGTCGAACATGTATGTGTACATATTTTTCTTTGTACGAGGGTTCTCTATATATTATGACATTCGGGCAACGATTATAATTAATCACGGCAATTACATTTTTTTCTAATTATATGATAATTTGCACTGCTCAGCATTCGCGTATAGTTTAGATAATTAGACCAACCAAACTACGTATAATGTGATTATTATTGCATTTGAAAGTATAGAAGTGTTAGTTTTCGTCAGTATTATGTGTGTCGAAATGTATAACATTACAACTGACGTTAATTGTTCATAAATACCAAGGTACAGCCCGTTGCAAACGCTAATCTTCCCGATTGGCTAGAAACCCACGTTTCCATGGTTACCGTCTACGAACATGCATTTTAATATTATTGTTCGATTCCAAAATATGTGTGCGTGTAAAATGAAGACAGTTTACCAAATATACAACTTTATATGTTGTTTTGCAACACGTAGATGTTTAAATTTATATATTTTGAATTTTCTGGAAAAAAATATTGGTTACCATAGAAACCAGCGAACAAAACATATTCGGCCGCGGTTTTCGCAATTTTAACACGCAGATTCGAATTCTACGATGAATTTCCTGTAAGAATAGATATATTTCATAAAGTTCTACTCTGGGTAGGGGTAGGTCGAAATTTTCAGCCGAGCGCCAAAGGAGTATTAATTTACAGCATGCAAACTATTTGTATTACACAAGCTCATGTGTTACCACGTGTAG
>JAQRGA010003375.1:0-13866 GCA_029237695.1 Conchocele bisecta | reverse complement strand
ATATATTGTTGAACCACGCTTCATAATTTCCTTGAATTACCCAACCATGCTCTTCTTCTTTTAAATTCTTTATTGGAATAATATTTTTTCTTAATAATGATTTTATCAACTTGTTTTTGTTGTTCTGGATTTATCTTTTCACTAGTTAAACACAACTTTGACATAGTTTATAATAGATATATAATAGATATATAAAATACACGTTCAAAACGATAAATATTTGAAAATCCATTTTCCATAATAATGGACAAAGTAATTTTATGGGAAATGGAGTTTTTTTTTTTTAAAAGGGTTTGTTGGAGAATATTTTCCTTATTTTAAAATGAAAGCATTATTTAAAATAGAGTACATGAAATATCAGCGCAACCTATTACACATCGATAAAAGAGTTGCGTTTTCAATATTATATAGAAAATTATCTAGGTGTTTTAAGAAACAAATTAGAGAAATAAAGGGTTTAATCAGAATTGATAAAGAATTAGTTGAAGAGAATGCAGCAAATTTTATAAACATATTTCAAATAAAAGACTCATTTACGGATATAGCTTTCTACGAAGAAACGGAAGAAATAAACTATTTATTTGAACCAATTACAATTAGTGGTTATTGAATAATGCTGAATAATTATTAACTAATGCTGAGTAATTATTAACTAATGCTGAGTAATTGTTGAGTAATTATTGAATAATGCTGAGTAATTATTGAATAATGCTGAGCAACCTACGAGTAAATAATACTCAAAATACCCAAAATACTCGAAATTCCCAGAATTATAAATAAAAAATTAAAACCCACATTTAAAAAAAATAAAACCCACATTTAAAAAATTTCCTATACAAAAAAAGTACTCTATATGTACACTCATTTTAGAATTATATATACTTGTACAAACAAGGAAATTTTTTAAATGTGGGTTTTATTTTTTTTAAATGTGGGTTTTAATTTTTTATTTATAATTCTGGGAATTTCGAGTATTTTGGGTATTTTGAGTATTATTTACTCGTAAGTTGCTCAGCATTATTCAATAATTACTCAGCATTATTCAATAATTACTCAACAATTACTCAGCATTAGTTAATAATTACTCAGCATTAGTTAATAATTATTCAGCATTATTCAATAACCACTAATTGTAATTGGTTCAAATAAATAGTTTATTTCTTCCGTTTCTTCGTAGAAAGCTATATCCGTAAAATGAGTCTCTTATTTGAAATATGTTTATAAAATTTGCTGCATTCTCTTCAACTAATTCTTTATCAATTCTGATTAAACCCTTTATTTCTCTAATTTGTTTCTTAAAACACCTAGATAATTTTCTATATAATATTGAAAACGCAACTCTTTTATCGATGTGTAATAGGTTGCGCTGATATTTCATGTACTCTATTTTAAATAATGCTTTCATTTTAAAATAAGGAAAATATTCTCCAACAAACCCTTTTAAAAACTCCATTTCCCATAAAATTACTTTGTCCATTTTTTTATTATTATAAAATGGATTTTTCAAATATTTATCGTTTTGAACGTGTTTTATATATCTATTATATATCTATTATAAACTATGTCAAAGTTGTGTTTAACTAGTGGAAAGATAAATCCAGAACAACAAAAACAAGTTGATAAAATCATTATTAAGAAAAAATATATTCCAATAAAGAATTTAAAAGAAGAAGAGCATGGTTGGGTAATTCAAGGAAATTATGAAGCGGTGGTTCAACAATATATAGATGCTGGATTTGATGAAGCGTACGCTCAAGAACGTATAGATTTGGGTTGGTCTGATTTTGATTTTTAGTTAATTTTCTTTGAAATTATTTTAAGCATTTTGAGCATATTTTATATACCTTATTATACACCTTATTATAACTATGCCGAAGTCATACTTATCTAATAAAAGTATAGAGGAAATCGTTTTATCTCGTGGAAGGGTATCCGCGGATCATATTAAAAAGAAGTATAAAATAGGTAGTGCACGTCTTAATAAGTTGTGGGAAAACGCTGATTTAGAAACGATTTCGTGGGTAACGAATGCAAAACAGCTGTCTGGTGGTGGAGATTTTTCAAAACCATCTAAAAAACGTAAAAAGGTTAAAAAAAGAATATTTAATAATTTAAAAGATTTAAAAGAAATTAAAAATAACAATAACATTAAAGAATATATAATTTTTTAAATAATTTTATTTTAATTTTGAATAATTTTAAATAAATTAAATTAGTGGCGGTTCTGGCTCACTTTTTCATATTGGTGGCAAATTTAAAAACTTGTGTGGTTTCAACTACCACCATAACATGTTTTCTGGTACTGTATTTTTGGTGATAGGTTGTAAAACCCTTGCTGTTGTCAACTGTCATGTTTTAAATAAATGTGTTTTTATTTTTCTGTTAAACAAAAACTACACGTGTATATATAATTATAATTAATTTCAAAAGAAATTATTTTAGTTATTCTTAATTATGACAAAGACTAAACTTTCTGATGATGATTTAGCAAATATTATTCTAGCGCGGAATATTGTTAGTGCACAACAAACTAGAAAAAAATATCACATTTGTGTAAAAAGACAAAAGGAAATATGGGATTCGGTAACAAACATGAAACATTTTATCGATAGAGTTGAAAGTTTGAAAAAAGATGAAAATATTATTCTAAAAAGCCTGGTTAAAAACCCTGTTGGAAGACCTAGAAAGAAGGTATTAATACCTGTAACTTGTTAATAATTTAAATAAATTAATTATTAAATTGGTTTTCTTTTTTTTTTAATCCGTTCCAAAATTGATGGGGTTTTCAACTACCATATGAAATATGTACTCGATGAATGATATTGTAATACCACCATACAGATAAAGCAAGCTGTAATAGTGGTTACAAAATGGAGGATGTTTTCGGCTACCATATTTTTACACTCTTATAATTTATATAAATTAATAATATTATAGAGGCTCTGTATGTATTCCATCTACATTCAATCTTCTCTTATCGTAATATGCAGAAAGTCCTAATTTTTTCTGCGTGTAAGTTCTCATAGAACCGTTTAGCATGCGGAAACCTCTATTCATCCCTACATCTTTATTAGTGAGATCGAGTGCTGCCTTATATCTATCCCAGTTGAGGGTGTTCTGCCGGGCGTTAAGTCCTTTAGCAGAATGTTTGATATCTCCACCTATTTTCTCAACTACGTAACACTTACTGGATAGGGCTATAGCACGATCCCCTCTGAATTCGGTTTTGAAAAGTCCTGGCTCTCTGTTGCTCCATTTATCCCAAGCGAGCCATTCGTTTTTACAATTATTAAAACCTTCGCGCGCATTTCCGGTTTTATCACATCTTCCAACGAATTTATTCCGCTGATACCCATATACATACTATCTGTATCCATCTGTACTAACTCAAAGTCAGCTCTATCAACATATTTATCGAGAAAGTCATAATAAAATTCTAACATTCTCAACTTGGCGTATTGATATACAGCTATACCACAATGAAATGGTCTTGTCATTTTAGCTGAAGACTTTCTACTGGATATTTCGTACGCATCACCTATCTCTTCAATATCCTCAAAATACGCAGATCTTAATGATCTATCAACACACGTCTCATCTTTAGTATAAGTGGTATATAGATGTTTTTCGGGAGATTCTATCATTTTTCCACAACACGAATTTCCTAATAATTTCATAATATCTCAATCGGGCGGCTTCAGCGTTTACATCACCTTCTCTACGCGCTGCAGTAACTTCTTTCACAAACCACTCAAACGGTTTCCCAGGTTTATAAGTTATAAGTCTATGCACTCCTGTGATGGTTAAACCGTGTTTTAGATACCATTTCAATAGTGGTGCAAATAGTAAAAACTTTCTCTGCACTCATAGCTCCAACCAACTTCTTACCATCTCCTCTATTACGGTTTGTATCATGAAGATATTTCAACATATGGTCTGGGAACTTCATCTTCCTCTACTACACGATTTATAAAGATAGGTGACATTTCTGAAAAGGTTTCGTATAAACTGTCAGGAACACGGATGTCGACCTCCGCAAACCCAAACCAAGTACCACACTCTTAACTCTGTTGGTTAAATCATTTATCCTAGTCTTATTAAATGGGGTTGAAGTTTTTGTTAAAACACCCTTACCACAAGGCATGTCCATGGCGAGCGTTGAGAGATAAATGAGCGTTAGCGTCCAATCCTAATACAGATTTACATTTTTTTCCATTACCGTCTGGAGTGGATCTTAACCTTGTAACATCACCTCTGCATGTCTTGTAAATACTATAGAAGGCCCTCCAACTAGTGCACCTTTCAACATTTCATACTCTTCCTCTTCAGGTGCAAACAGTGGTGGGCATGTCTTGCGAACTTCTGCGCTTTCTTTAGTCTTGTAAGTTTTAACATACTCCTTAATTGTTCCTCTCAAAATATATTGCAATGCGACACCTGGAAGGGTAACTGCGTCTTTAAAATATATCTATTTCTTTGAGTGAATAAAAGTTAGACATTTTCTCTAGAGCTTCTAGAAATGGTGAAACATCTAGATCGTTGTAATATTCTAACCAATCTTTGAAACTTTTCATACCTCTTGTTTTATAAATTTCAACACACGCGGCTAACTCCTCAGGTTTAATTTTATTACTAGGTGCTAATCTGTTAGTCCAACATTCGATAGGTGGCAACCCTTGGTAGCTTAACTTATCATAATTGTCAAACCACTCATATGGAAAGAATGATTTATTACATTCACAACCGTATGCGCGTACCCATTTATCATAACTCACACCTGGAGATAGATACATTCTCACATCTAGAAATTTTAATTTTGGAGTCATTAAAAAAACGGTCGTATTTGCTTTCTTACCAACCAATACTTTCTCTGTAGTATCTGCTATAATCCCTACTAAATATTTCTTAATAACATTCAAATCGTATGATCCACAGTTAAATCCTAATGTAGGAACCTGTGAAATCCATCTTGTAATTTCTTTCTGCTGGACGGTTGGAAGTATATCAAAATCGGTTGGAAAACCGTATAATGAATTTTTACCAACTTCTTTTCTTATCTTATCTCCGCGGTTAGATACTTCTTCTATAAAGCGTTTAACTAGGTTCTCTGGGTCTGTATCACAAATGTGTACAACTTTTCTAGTTAATGTATCACCAATACTTACACTTATTGGAATGTGAGTATCAATCACATCTAGATCTTTTATAGGTCTGTCTGGATCACTCTTAACCAGTAAAGACTCAAAATCATACACTATTTTATATGGATAAATTACTGTTGGTGGTGTTGGAAGAGGTGGTGTTATGGCTTTATTTCTCTGTCGATCGTACTCACATTCCCAAATTTTAACTAAATTATATGAATTACTAATTATTATATCTCGCGTAATTGTGTTTGCATACTTATCTTTTCTATTCTTACTATGTTGTGGACAACCGTGCCAATAACATCCGTGAAATTGATAAACTGTGTTGGTTTCGGAACAATATCCATCAACCGGTGCTTTCATTATTAATCTTTCTCCACCGTGCCCACAAACGGCCGTATGAATATGATGATTTTTTGGAAAGCGTATTCATCCACTCTATAGATTTCTTACTACAATGAGATTTAGGATAAAATGCTTTATCGAATGCAGATTGTGGTCTGTTATTTCCAGACCCTTACATGATACTTTAGTTTGACCGCGATTGCAAGTTTGCGCGTGTCTCGCGATACAGTGGGATTGAGTAAATCGTTGTTGACAATTAGGGCAGGCATAGTTTTGCGTGGCTTCTTCTTCATGTCTGTTATAAGAAACGCGTGATTGTTGTAAATACCTATCTTCATTTTCATAACACCAACTTCTTCATAGTGGGCAGCTGTGTGTCTGATATACCAAGTGCCAGTTTCTTCCGGCTCGTAGCTTCATCCCAACTTTGAAACATTCTCAACCATATTAAGATCATCAAAACCTATAGGACCTTCTTTTTACGCTTTCCCACAAGGAAATCGTGATACTTTTTGTTTAAGATTTTATCTCTTTTATTGATCTATCAGCTCTCAATGATGTGTCTTTATATAAAGCTAAACATCTGAACAGACATAAATTATCGTTGAAAGTGTCGAGTGGTTTTATCCCTTTCTTATTTCTCAACCAGTTTGGGAGTTTTCCACCACCTAGTGCAGTTACTTGTGTATCTCGGTGTGAAACCTGACTGGTATAAATAATCTTAATTGTTGTGCTTGACCATCTTACAAACAACCATTTCGTATTTGGTCTATCTATTTTATCAACGTCCAATCTATTTTCTTCCTGCATTTTAATCCATTGGCGTACCCCAACAGACCCTTCAAATGTGGGACTTCCTGAAATGTTTCTACCAAATATTATTATGTTAGGTTTCCCCCCATCATCAACCTCCTCAATGTGTTGCAACTTATACGCGTATGAATATCTTAAATAAAAACTACCTGTCATCTTATTATCAAGCTGTTTCATGAGTCTTCTTGAGGAATTACGATCAAGATTTCTCTTTAATGTGATTGATATAACTCGTCGCCCTTTCACTATATTAACCCCAAATCCCTCTATATCTTCAAGTATTTCTGCCCTTCTTTCACTATCTTACTTACTAGTGAGGTGTTAATCTTACGCTTCGGTTTTTTAATAAGTCCAACACCTTTAGATAACAGTACAGCTTGCGCTTCTGAGTCTATTTTATCTGATATTTTATTTATATCTTTCTCAATCAATATTTTTAAAAACCCCCTTAGCTGCGGATCTCCGCATTCTACCCCATATTATATCATTCTTTCCCTCGTTTATCAACTTTTGAAGTTTTTTCTCTTTCATCCTCATGGAAAAAGGTATTCTCATTTTGGTTAGATCACTCCTCAATGAATCAATGTTGGGGAGTCCTTCTATACCGTCAACAAGTTGTTGATATACTGCAGGACTTTGTCGGCTCATGTTTGTATATTATTGTTGTTTATATATAGAAAATATTTAATGTTTAATTGTAAATTATCTATATAATATTTATAGTGTTTTTCATTTTTTGTTTAAGTGGTTATATATATATAACACCATTATCTATAAACTTTTTACTTTATTCACCTTTTACTGTCTATGGTTTTAAAACCCTATATATAAGGCTTATTGTGATACTTTTTTAATAGGTTTTTTATACTATATTGTGGGTGTGGGGTGTTTGTTTCACTCTGTTATCTTGTTATACAAAAACGGTAACGTACTGATACCCCCTATACTACTACATTACTTGCAAAAAGTGCAGATCCTGATGAGACGGCTCGTTACGAGCCGGCTCATCCGGGTCTACACTGTTTGCAAACACAGGTGAAGAGGTCGGTGATGTTGAACGGGTTAATATCTCATAAGGACTAGTTCTGAAGTTGGGATTTACCCCCCTCGGACAGGTGGATACGGGACACGACCCCGTTGACCCGTCTGCGTGTAGACTCCCTGAGGCTTGTACCTCTATGTCAGAAAAGCGGACGTTAAACCCTATTCACTCACTCACTCACTCATAAGGACTGGACGTTTGTATGCATAACTGGTAATTTGACACCATGAGCTAAATCTTACAATGGTTGTCCACTTCTTACTACATGTATATATTCTTACTACATGTTTATTCTCGCTAAAATAGCAAAGTTTTCTCAAAATATCAGTATTAAAGGTACATGCCCACTCAGTAAGCACAAAATATTCTTTATAGGAATTAAATAAGTGTATAATTGTGTCACTATTCCACCAGTTCTAAAAATTACAAGTGCCCGCAAAACAGATAAAATCATTTAGTAATATTTATTTTACTGATAGTGACGCGCGTTGGTATCAGGCTATTTTCATATGCAAATGAGGCATGAATTTTTATTTTTTTCGACATATTATAAAGTATGATCATTGCACATCAACAAAATAAATACAGAGAATAAATAGTAATGTCCGTTACCATTTTAAGGAAACAGTTATCGCCCCTGATATCAGTGTGAAAAAAGTTTCGTCTAAAATAAAATGTATAATAATGCCAATCAATACGTGGGTAATGGTAAATGAATGTTTATTTTGCCAGAAAATGCCATACGCACAGAATATACAAAAGTATCTGTATCACTATATTATAACCTAAGTCGTGGGCATGTACCTTTAAAGTCAGCATTAATGCTACCATCACTGTATATAGTAACTCGACATTATGTTTGTAAAACATGGATATGCCCCCTGTGGCATACTGGTCTCTAACTGGAGAAACTTTTACAAACTTATAAGGCTACAAGAGTGTGCTATTTGATCAGAAGCCACAATTCCCATCAGCCCCATTTCTCCAGTCACAGCCACAAATCAGACATGTTTTGGTTAATTCCATTACACCTGCGTATGCAGCTTTATACCGTCAACACAGTGTGTATGTGTCGTGAAACATTGTTGATATCCTGTCAATACGACCTAATCACTGCGTATGAATATGTGCGGTTGTCATACTAGTCGATTCTTATATTTTTTTGCATTTGAAAGCTATTTGTAGTGTTGACGGGATAAATAGAATAGTAGGTTAGTGCCGTGAATGTCAACAAATATGGCAGAGCCTCGCCCATCCCGTTTCCCAAGCCTTGCCAGATATATTTCCCATTCACGGCACTAACCTACTATTCTCTATATATGCATTCATGTCTTGTCACATAACAGGTATGTTCACCGTGTAAGTCTTCCATAAGTGGCTTTGTCTAAGCCGGAAATAATAAATACATGCTACACCAGAATGTTCATCTGTTTGACATTCGTTACGTATACCTAATACAGTGAAACCTCTCTACAACAGCCACCCATGAGAAGACGTAAAAATGGCTGTTGTAGAGAGGTGGCTGTTGTAGGGAGGTCAATGCTGTATTACATTTTGTCGTCCGCTGTTTATTTATTTTGTTCGATAATTCTCATCAAAAACAGAATCTAAAATCTAAAATGCTGTCAAAACATGTTTTTATTGAGAAAGAAGGCAAAGCAACAGCAGACGACGATTTTCGTGCTCAGCAGTCTAAGGGTTAGATACAGAGGAAATCATCCATTTAGGATATAAAATAGTGGCTGATATAGAGAGGGTGTTGTTGTAGAGAGGTGACCGTTCTGGGAGGTTCGACTGTACCTACATGTATATGCAATCAAGTACGGCGGAACATCTCGAAACCAGACACCATGTAGACTCATATGTTGGTCATTTTGATGTGTTTCATTGTCATTTAACTCCGCTTTAACTCCGAGCTGTCTGTTCGCGATTGCAAAACGCGAACGTTGGTATTGGAGATGTCATACGTCTGATTTACAGTGGAATATCTCTAAACCGGACATGCTGTGGAGTTGCCAGGGTGTCCCGTTTAGAGAGGTTACACTGTAGTCGTGTCTGTTTGCCTGGTATATAGTTGTGTTCGCAAATCATTATAAGGGCTTACTTTCTTTTTTTATTCAATGTAAATATTTATTGCAGCATGTTAAATGCGGGATCCGTTGGCCCGGCTTTAAACGACCTTAGCTGTTGATATGCCGTTAAACACCAATACGTCAAATCAATTATTATAATTATAAATTTCTCAACTTTGTCTAGTAATGTTAACAGTTCCTGATCCAATAGGGACGATGCTCATGTATACGCTATAACAAAAAGAAAACAAGTTGAATATTGTTTGATCGAATGGCGATCAAGGTAGACACTGATCCTGGTTTACGCTGGTCGTTAAAATAAAAGGCTGGTCATTGAGGCTTGTTATGTGACAGCGTGGTCCATCTATACTTATTTATGGCGACACGCATATCGTGATACGAATAAACACTCCCCGTGTTCAGTAACAATGTGCTCTTATGTAAAATGTAATGTAATTAAGCAAAACCTTTTACCATGATCGGATTAAATTCACCACTTAAGGCGATACAAAAAATGTACTTTGGTTGTTAGATATCGCCGCGTCAGCAAAATCCATTCGCGTCTGGGAATTGTATCGTCATAGAGAAATAAAATCAGGCTATCAATTCGCCACATGATCAATCAAAAACATCTGGCGACTTGAAAAGAATCAGAGATGAACATCTGAAACAAAAAATATATATGGGCCGCGCTCTGTGAAAACCAGCCTTAATGACAACAATTTCAATTTGCACGTTTTTACATTTGTTGATGCGGACACTTTTCAAAAACAATATGCTGAAAAGAAAATGCAAATATGTTTCTTAGTTTTTGTTTTATCTCATTTTTTGTAGCACCATGTGAATCACGCAAGGAAAAAAAAGTAACGTCATCGAGAAAATGACGTTATTGAAACGCTGACGTTTGTACAATGCAACACAATAGCCTACAGTGAAAAAGCGTGTTCATAGACTCATTGACTGTGCTTTCTGAAAACTGTATTTGCTGATAAGATGCACTAAATGTATCTACAAGTGTTAGTATATTTACTATTGAACTGAATAAAACTATGATATGTACATGTAGTGAACAAACCATACGCACCACTATCAATGTTAAATCTATAATTAGCCGACATGTGACTTCGTAATTTGCTACTATCGCCAACTATCACAGATTATGCATAAACATGTATCGTCAGAAAGATACATTGTAATTATTTGAGAATTTTGTTCAGAATCTAATTGACGTTATTTACGTAACAGTTTATTGTGACGTCATTTATTGATGTAGACATTACATCACTCACCAAAGACCAAACACAAATAACTAAACGACATTTCTGGTGTTTGAAATTGAAACAATCTGTGATTGAAACAAATTCGTAGAAATGAATGACCTGAATTTGGTTAGAATTTGGATAGGCCTATGGCTGCACATATCAATGACTTCAGCGCCCGATGGTGCCTAGAGGGTAGTCGGACACTCCCGGGGAGTTTTAAACAAATTAAAAATCGACTGTCCATACCCGACTCTCGGAATTAAATTTACATCTCAGAAAGCGGGAGGAAGGTTTTCCTGTGTATCCAATATGACTGACGGACGGTCTTGTGTACATGTACCTCGTACTAGCAGGTAGGAGGTATATGGGGAAATCCTGCACTGACCCCCACTCCATCGGCTGCCCACCGCCGCGCCACTGTCCCCACACCGATAGGGCAGATATTGTTAGGTGTGTCCGCTTAAAAATGATATTGTGTGGGCTACCCGTCTCGATCTATGAATTTACTGCCGGTGTAACGTGAGCCCCTTAAGTCCGTGAAAACCTTCAGCCTAGCCAAGCGGCTTAAGGGGCTCACGCTGGGGGGTGTGAGCCCCGTAAGTCCGTGAAAACCTTCAGCCTAGTCATAGCGGCTTAAAGGGCTCACGCTGAGAGAACTTTAAGCCCGTGAAACCAATTTGTTGGTATATACACAATATGAAGGGTAACGATGATATTACGCAATATGCACACAGCGTACCGTAGTTCTTCTACCAAATGGCGTATATTTATATGAACGTGCCGATATGTAACCGACCGTGAGAAGTTGAAGCCTAAACTAATCTATAATCGGTGGCTTTGCAAACCCCTTTGTTGGTATATACCCAATGTTCCAATATAAGGCCAAAAAAAACCGTGAAATATATGGGAATGATTTCAATTTTCACGGCGGGGACAAAAGCACCCGGCTATGAGAAGTTTCAGCCTGTCCGTAAACTTGATATATAGAGAACACATCGGTGGTTTTTCACAACCCTTTGTTGGTATATACCCAATGTGCCTATTAATAATGATATTATGCAATACGTTCCAATATAAGGCAAAGAAAAACGTGAAATATATGGGACTGATTTCAATTTTCACGGCGGGGACAAAAGCACCCGGCCATGAGAAGTTTCAGCCTGTCCGTAAACTTGATATATAGAGAACACATCGGTATTTTTTCACACCCCTGTGTTGGTATATACCCAATGTGCCTATTACTAATGATATTATGCAATATGTACCAATATAAAGCAAAACAAACGTGAAATATATGGGAATGATTTCAATTTTCACGGCGGGGACAAAAGCACCCGGTCATGAGAAGTTTCAGCCTGTCCGTAAACTTGATATATAGAGAACACATCGGTATTTTTTCACACCCCTGTATTGGTATATACCCAATGTGCCTATTAATAATGATAGTATGCAATATGTTCCAATATAAGGCAAAAGAAAACGTGAAATATATGGGAATGATTTCAATTTTCACGGTGGGGACAAAAGCACCCGGCCATGAGAAGTTTCAGCCTGTCCGTAAACTGAAACAAAACAGGCAATATATGCACAAAAAGCAACCGGCCATGAGAATTGTAATCGGTAGTTTTGCAAGCCCCGTGAACTTACCTGATCATGGGCACTGTCGGGTCCGATAGGAAATATGCATGCTTACTCTCAGGTCAGATGCTGATTGATGATTATATATCACATAATATGGGAATTCACCGAATAAATAAACTTCCGGTAAGTATGAATGCCGATCGTTAAATTACTCTTCGCTGCTCCCTCCTACCACTCAAAACAAAAATGTGATCTAGGCTTCGGCGACAAGTCTGGGTATGGAAGGTTTACAACCCGATTCCCACAACGAACGGACCTAGGCATATAAACACATTAAATATACATTAGATATACCTAAAATAATTCATAATGTGAACAAAAATGGCCACATTACTTACATATTTTAATGAAATATTTGGTGGGGCCATTTTTTTTCCCCACTTATGGATGATTTTTAGCTCACCTGAGCGAAGCTCATGTGAGCTATTGTTACCGCAATGTGTCCGTCGTCCGTCGTCGTCCGTCGTCGTCGTCGTCGTCGTCGTCGTCGTCCGTGAACATTTTCAAAGTTTTCAAACGTCTTCTCCTCGGTAAACCATTGGGCCTATGGTCACCAAACTTCATGGTCATGGTCCTTAGGTAGGGGGATTACAAAATTGTTAAAATGACGTCATTACGTAATCCAAGATGGCCGCCGTCTAAAAATAGCACAAATTCTTAAAAAATCTGCTTCTCAAGAACCGCCAACCGGATTTCGACAAAACTTGGTAGGAATGATCAATGTCCAATGCTCTTTCAAAGTTGTTAAAATGGTGACCCCAGGGTAAAAAATGGGCGTGGCCCGTGGGGTCAAATTGGGGTCAAATTTTATTTTTGACTGAATATGGTCATATCATATATCAAATCGAAGATATCAACAAGGCGATCACTCTGGTGCATTTTCTGTCGAAATCGGATGGTTATATCATCCAAGATGGCCGCCGAAAGTTCAAAAGGTCGTTCTTTTATTAGAGATTTCAAAATTCTTCTTCACATGAACCGCTTGGCCCATGGTAGCCAAACTTAAAAGTTATGGTCCATGGGTGAAGCCTTTTCAGATTTGTTAAAATGGAGGTCATCGCTAATCCAAGATGGCCGCCGTCTAAAAATAGCATAAATTCTTAAAAAATCTTCTTCTCATGAACCGCTTGCCGGATTTCGACGAAACTTGGTAGGAATGATCGATGTACATTGCTCTTTCAAAGTTGTTAAAATGGTGACCCCGGGGTCAAAAATAATAATATTATATTGGGCTTTGTCTACATAGAGGTGTGAAAAACATTCAAGCTATTTGACAAGATATACAAACCATACACAAATTTAAAAATATATATATTGCATGCATATTATGGTTCATTTTCATCAATGTTCTTAATACAAGATAGTTTATTATTGTTATTGTAGATGAATATTAAGAATATGTATATAAATTAAATTGCAATAACTAAACTATGCCCAGAAGTCATTTGTGCTAATAAAAACATTCATTCAATGCATTATACTTTGTTTTTAACTATTTCAGAAAGATGTTGGCATATAATTACTCGGCGAAATAAATATTGCAA
>JAQRGA010003371.1:0-12159 GCA_029237695.1 Conchocele bisecta | reverse complement strand
TAATGGAAACGCCCATTCAACGTATTGCGTTTATATCCCAGTACATTACATTAGCCCCACGTGACGTCGCGCGACATTGTTGATAGGTTAAAGTTTATTATTTGATAGCATTAGATTACACGACGTTCATTGTCGTTGTCAATAACGTCACGCTATTGACCGGCAACGTTGCTGTTCCATGAATTGCGACAAAACGACGTAAAACAATAAGATTCATAATTGTTACGCCGTATATGGTTATTTACGTTTAAAATGCACGCCTGTTTAAACAGTCCAACTGTTTTTCATACTACAGTACAACTTTACTTATTCCTTAAATATGACAATTTGACAGTCTCCTCCAATTGCATCTGGAAGCACCTACCACAGTGATGCAAATACTAACGCAATACCGGCAATACCACAATATAGGCGTACACATGTCACAGTGAATGTTGCAATTTCGATTCACAATGTATGTAATTAGCGCACATTTTTTAATTGAAACTAAATTATGGAACAGACATATTCATTTCAGTCAATACAAAAACAAGAAATCACATCGTGAAACAAAGCTTAAAGAAAAAACAAATGTTTTTTTTTTTTTTAGCATTTGTGCCTTACAAATACGCCTTACAAACAAGGTGAACATAAGTCCTCAGTGACCTTGACCTTCGGCAGTCGGATGTGGGTCGTATGCAAAACAAAGCACCATCCCATGACACACATTGTGGCCAAATATTATAAAAATCAGTGAAGAGTTATTGAAACATGAAAGGTTTTACTAACGTACGTACGTATGCACACGGACTAACGCTATATCCCCTCTTGCCTCGGCGCGGGGATAATAAAGTTTAAAACTCTTTCCATTATCCAGTCTATCGTATGCGCTCTGCCTATTCAGCCCTTTAAACAATGCATTACGTGGACCAGTTTGTTTGTTTGTTTATTGGTGTTTAACGGCCTATCAACAGCTAAGGTCATGTAAGGTTCGACCCCGTTTTAACCTGCTGCATTGGGGGGAAAATTTACATCGAGATACAACATATTCAGCCCTTAAATTAGAATAACCTGACCTGCACCGCACCAAAGTCACTTGGCCCCTTCCCCTATTTAAAAGTAATACCGGTAGGATTAATCTTATAAGGGGTATAACCAGATTCAACTGTCACATACAAAATGCCAAAGACGTATGTGAGGGCCAAACCAGGTCTCCAGTCGGGATTCCGGTAAGGATGAACTCCGATCGTTAAATTACCCATCGCATGCTCCCACCTGCCACCCACTACGTGGACCAGACAATAAGAGAAACAAGCGATGCGTGGCTGTTGTAACGAGGTTACACTGTAATGAGGGATCGTAGCTAGTTATCTCCCTTTGCAAATCTATTTATAGAGATCCGGTCCTGTGCTGTATTTCAGCGTTTATTTCTTACAGAAAGGCACAAAAAAAAAGAGTTTTGCGAACAGAGTAGACCCAGATCAGACTGCACATTTGATCTGAGTCTACACTGTTCACAATAACATTAGTAAGTGTGAAATTGTGAATCTGGCAAATTGCTTTTTTTTTAACAAATCGTGCTACATTAGCCGTTTTTACCAGCAATAAGGCCCTTTTCTATACAATTTGGACCGGATTGCTATAAATACATTCAATGGGAGATAACTAAGTACGATCCCTCATTGAAATGTAACATGCTGACATACAGACTGGCTGATGTATGTACATGTACATGTATACGCTTGTTGTAAACCCAATAAGCTATATTATGTCATACTGCATCACATAATAACCCAAATTTTCTGGTTGTCACGCAGGCTACATTGCCCTGCATGACAGCCAGAACATTTGAGTTACACATACAGAAACTCAGATCGAGAGAAGACGCCAGATTTTCTCTTATAGACTGGATCCAACAATGATATGGCACAAAGTATAAATGTATTTGGGAGCGGCCCAGGAATTATTTCCCTAGTCGCATCTCTGTTGCATGTTGATATTCTGATAAATGACGTTTGATTTATTGGTGTTTAAAGGCCTATCAACAGCTGGTAAGGTAATTTAAGACCAGGCCAACGGGTTCAATCCCGAATTTATCATTAAATGCTGAAGTTGGTGGGGGGGGGGGGGGGGGGGGGGGGATCTCAAAATCAGAACGGAATAGTCACGTAAAAAAATCTATAACCGTCTCATTAGGATCTGCACTCTTTCAGTTTTGTCATCTTTTAACATCGTTCAGAATACATCGTTGCGGGTATTAACTTATTTTTGTTATTTCTCAATGAAAGTATATGTTGTGACCACTCATTTGAACTGTCTCAACATATAATTCTGACCACATATAAAGAAAATATTTTAGGATTTTCCACAAACAAAATGGCGTATCCTGAACATGAAATGGGATAAAGAAAATATGGTCGATTTCCGAAATCAGGTCAGGGAAAGGGGAGATAATTTGAAAGCAAAAAGGGAGATAATTCCAGAGCCGATTTGATATGCATGTAAAAATAAAAAATGACAATCATGTAGAAGACAAAAGTAAAACAAATGGTGATAACATAAATCAGTGGAAGCTAAGTAACTATGGCAACGTGAAGCTCTCCGGGAGCAACCAATAACACTAAATGGACTGCGACTCTGGTACATGTATTACCTCCCTTTGCGAATCGCCGTTTTTCGCCGATACTGATTTGGAAGACGAAAAATTTAATATTTTCCGTAAACGACATCGAAAATGGACACAAAATTCAGAGATCGTGCGGAATTCAATTCATGATCTCTGAATTGTGTGTCCATTTGCATTGAATTCAGCATGAGCTGTGTAAGTTTTTGTCAATTTCCGACATGATTTGTGGAAAATATGAATAATTTTCTAAATAAATGTCAGTGATATACGGTGATACAATGAGGGAGTTAACACCAGTGCCTGCCCTTATCAGTGAATATACGGGTATCAAACACAAAATAGCAGTCAGAGTAATAACTAAATCATTACATTGTGTAGAGAAATTAAAATGTTCAATAAAGCCAATTGTTAACCTTTGGTGAAAATGTTCAAATAAAGCACATTGTTAACCTTTGGTGTAAATGTTCAAATAAAGCCCATTGATATAGCACTTAAAATAGAAAACGGAGATAAAACATAATAAAAATAAAAATAACAATAAGATATACTATATAAATATAATATTGTTGACTGTTTCTGTTTCCCTTCCTCAGTAAATATAAACTAAAAAAACCAAAACCAACAACAACCAACAACAACAACAACTAAAACAAACCAACAACCAAAACAACCAAAACAACCAAAACAAAAACTTAAACATGGCTGAAATGTCTACTCCCATCTCCAAAAGCACAAGAAAACGCGCCAGGGAAGACAACTCGACATTGTCACCTGATAGCAAATCACCGAAGCTAAATTAGCCAACAACAGACAAGCACATAATTCACCCACACCACCACCCCGGCAGACACAGCAATACACACAGAGCAGACAGGCAAACCAATTAGGAACCTGGACGGACACTCACATTTCAAAATAGAGGGCCCCAGGCGTAGGTCAGTAACTATTCCACAGTTTGTTCTGGCTTTCCTGTCCTATGTAGGAGGCAATATAAGTCAAGCCGAAATCAGCTGTGGCATGGATGCACCCAGACATCTTCAAAATTAAACTACCGAATCGCTACACTAACAAAGGAAAAAGCTTCACAACCCCAGTTGGCATGACCGGAGTTGAGTTCAGACACTTGTCGCACCAAAACACAAACAGACAACACCATCCACTAAACAACAACCAAACCAAACAGTCACTCTGGGGATTGCAGATCATCCAGACTTCACGCGACTTAACAAAGAAGAACTAATGACAGCACTAGACGCTGGAAAAAAACAAAATAAATGAAGCACATCACATAGGCAAAAACAAATCAACACTTCTAATTAAATTTAACTCACCCACTCTACCATTCACCATAACACCTGCTAGCTACATCAATTGCGGAAATGACATCAACATAGGCATCACGATATCACGTCCCATTAGATGTAACAAATGCCAACAATTCGGTCATAAGCAAAACAATTGCAAATTTGATTCAAAATGAATGGATGATATCACCCATTCGCGGATTCAACACAAAAGTGTGAATACCATTTATTACACTCTTGCAAATTATTTGCACGGGTTTCGCTGTGGGAGAAACCCATAATCAACTCCTTACAAATAATACATTACGCGCCTGTTTTCTTGGAAACCACGAGCTACCATGCAAAATGTTTAATTTTTATTACAGTCAAAACAATGTTTTTGAATTTTTTTAAAGGGTCTCGACTAATCTAGAATGTTAATGTGATTGAACACATTCCAAACATGTACTCAAATATATCTGGTTCATAGAAACAGCTGCGTAATTTGGATTTCAAAAAGTTTACATGACGTCACATTTGACGTCACACAACGTAATGTCAAAACGCGGGAAAACACGTCATTGTATAACTATTCATACGCACATCACAATTAATTGATTATAATCTCAAAAAATAGACTAAATGTGCATATATATCCGCCGTGCTAGTGTAATGAATAGGATATTCCATCGTACATTTTTGAATAGCGGAAATAATACACTCGTGTCCGTCGGCGTCCGTGCAAGCAACTCGTTCGCTACGCTCATTCGTTGCTTACGCGGAAGCCGACGCACAGTCGTGTATTATTTCCCGCTATTCAAAATGTACGATGGAATATCCTCTATGTATTCAAAGTAGTAATATCATCACTTCAAAATGCATAGTTGATATCAACCATTACAATTAGTGATATCAACTATTCAAATGGGTGATAACACACATTACAATAGATGATATCACCTATTGGAAAGGAAGATATCACATAATCGAGTGAGTGATATCATTCATTCATATTTCGCATTGATAATCACACATTTGAAGGCATGTGATGGGTGATGTCACAGGAGACCTATTAGAATTGGTGATATCCCAAAGTGCTTTTAAAGCCCAAAAACCAAGTATATTTCAAATTCAATACGTATTTGACTTTTACAAATGTATTATTGATTTTCTTCCTTATTAAATATGGAACAAATCATAAAACAACATATTTAAATATTCACTTATTTCAGCTGCATTTGCAGCTCAACTAAGTAAAATTCAACTTTATTACAGTCTTTTCAATACTTAATTTGTAAATCAATGCATATTTTCACATTTGTGTGAGTACATTTGTACTCGGTGTAAGTACATTTGTACTCAAACTTTTGATAATCACTGTGTATGCTGCTAAAATAAGTGCGTAACATTTACTCCAATACGCACCTTATCTGGAGCTCTGATCAGTGTTATGCTTTCAGCACATATACTATGTTCCAAAATAAATATATTATCCTAAAATGTTGTTTATTCCAATAAAAGCAAAACATATGTGGAATAGCGGAAATAATACACTCGTGTCCGTCGGCTTCTGTGCAAGCAACTCGTTCGCTACGCTCACTCTTTGCTTACGCGGAATAGGACGCACACTCATGTATTATTTCCCGCTATTCAAAATGTACGATGGAATATCCTCTATTGGATTTGGAAATTTCGCAACATTAAGTCAGGTGAAATATGGAATTCGACCACATTAACCGAGCAGAAAATTACCATAGCTGTTGCCAGGCCGTCATTAACACAATTGAAGGGCATTTTCTATAAACCAATTATCCAATTTCAGGATATTTTCTTTGGCTTTGTGATCACAGGTGATATTGAACTCAACACCCACATAGCCCCTAAGATAAATCAATCTGGTCCGACTATACCAGTACGTATATAGACATTTATAATAGTATGGGGGGGGGGGGGGGGTCTCTGAATGTGGATAGGACACTTCAATCGCCTGTGGTTCTATCTATAAACACCGGTTGTTGGAGAAATATAATTCTTACTGTGCTGAGTAGATATACTGTACACAGTTTGGTAGAAGCATGCCGCACATGCATGTATTATTGACTGAACGCCGAACAGAGCAGATCCGTGGCTAGATTCTGGTTACAAATGGCATAAAGTCCCATTGCTCCTGTTACGAATGTCAACATTGCCAGAGGTTGGGAGAATTTGATATATGTCTACCAATGATTTGCAGATTGGCAGAGAATTTGGATGGGAAAACTTAAGATTTAAACCTGTTTTGGTTTGTTTGGTGATTGTCGGTATTTCTGGACTTGGTAGATCTTCGAAATCCGATTGGCTGAGTAGAAAATCTATTTCTTGCCAATCCCAGTCCGTCAGCTGAGCCATCTTGTGGAATGCAGACACGCGTCACACGCTCGGGAGGTCACTTCCGTTTACAACTCGCGAAAGTAGTTCCAGAATTTCCACAGTGCGGGACAGTGCACGCGGTGATTACGGGTGTTCTCTTCACGGTGTATTATTTGTAATCTGACGGTGTATTATTTGTAATCTGATAATTACGGGTTTTCTTTCACAGGTAATTCCATGCATATAATTGCATGAAATGTAATAAAGTCATATAATATATCAAATCGAAGGTATTGACGAGACGATCACTCTGGAGAATTTTTTGTCTAAATCAGATGATTACGTCATCCAAGATGGCCACTGATAGTTCAAAAGGTCATTATTTTACTAAATATTTCACACGTCTTTTTCTTGTGAACTGCTTGGCCGATATTGGCCAAACTTAACTGTAATGGTCTGTGGGTGAAGCCTGTTCATTTTTGTTAAAATGGAGGTCATCACCAAATCCAAGATGGCCGCCGTTGAGAAGTAAGTCAAATTGTCCAAAAAATCTTCTTCTCACAAACCTCCAGGCCGATTTTGACGAAACTTGGTGTGAATGATTGATAGTTAACGCTGTTTCAGATTTGTTCATATGGTGGCACCTGGGTCAAAAATGGGCGTGGCCCGAGGGGTCAACTAGGGGTCAAATTATATTTTTGACCGAATATGGTCATATAATATATCCAATCCAAGGTATCGACGAGACGATCACTCTGGAGCATGTTTTGCCAAAATCAGATGATTACGTCATCCAAGATGGCCACCGACAGGTCAAAAGGTCTCGTGTAAATGTGGCAACACGTTCTCCGGCGTGAGTTCAGTCATATAATGTATACATATGTATCTGAGTCAGTCCCGTTGATCACTGGCAGACAGTGTGTGTAGAGCTCGGGCGCGAATACGTGTCTATGGTAGCATGGTGGGCACAGATGTTGTCAAGTACACTTTGTAACGTTGGTCTATAGTGGACTAACAGTCCCACAATAATCCGATACGCAATGAGAATCGTCTCCCTCGTATAAAACAGCAGAACAAAACAACGACTCTGTGGCCGAATGTAGGTCTTCCTGGTAATTAAATAATGAATTATAATTAATATGCCTATCTGAAAGTGTAGATTTGCGTGAAGAGTAGATTGTACTAGGCTGGAGAAAAAACATCACTAGAAGAGTAATGCGGCCATGCGTGAAGAGTAATGCGGCCACGTTGTAGAACATTCGGTGAAGGTTGAACAGAGCCGCGTTACGTGGATCTGCAAAAAGTCAGCGGCTGCACATTAATCCTTTAATATTTATATTTTCAATTATTTTTATGCCACCGGCATTTTTATTTAACATGTGATAAGCCACATAAGTATAGTAATGTTAGAACGTCCGTCTGTCCGTCCGTCACACTTTTCGGTTAACCAATTTGTCACAGTTTCTCAAATATGCTGCAGGTGGCATCCGCGTTCGACAGACGCATTTCTTGTCATTTTTCAAATATCCCCTGTCCAAATGTCAGTTTCCCTGTAAATGACCAGTGTAACATTTCTCCTTCGTGTTTTTAGCTCACCTGAGCGAAGCTCATGTGAGCTATTGTTACCGCAATGTGTCCGTCCGTCCGTCCGTCCGGGCACACATACAGGGTCTTAGGTGGTTAGAGGCGTGGCCTAAGACAAAAGAAAACAATAGATTTATTCCGTTGACCACTTAAGCCTATTGTTCCTTAGGTGGTCATTCCTTTGATCTTTTATATAGTAAAAACCACCTAAGGGATGTCACGTAAGGACGTCCGTCCGTCCGTCCGTCCGTCCGTCGTCCGTGAACATTTTCAAACGTCTTCTCCTCGGTAACCATTGGGCCTATAGTCACCAAACTTCATGGTCATGGTCCTTAGATAGGGGGACTACAAAATTGTTAAAATGACGTTGTTATGTAATCCAAGATGGCCGCCATCTAAAAATAGCACAAATTCTTCAAAAATCTTCTTCTCAAGAACCGCCAGCCGGATCTCGACAAAACTTGGCAGGAATGATCGATGTACAATGCTCTTTCAAAGTTGTTAAAATGGTGACCCCGGGATCAAAAATGGGCGTGGCCCGTGGGGTCAAATTGGGGTCAAATTTTATTTTTGACTGAATATGGTCCTGTCATATATCAAATTGAAGGTATCAATGAGGCGATCACTCTGGTGCATTTTTTTTCGAAATCGGATGGTTATGTCATCCAAGATGGCCGCCGAAAGGTTAAAAGGTCGTTCTTTTATTAGAGATTTCAAAATTCTTCTTCACATGAACCGCTTAGCCCATGGTAGCCAAACTTAAAAGTTATGGTCCATGGGTGAAGCCTTTTCAGATTTGTTAAAATGGAGGTCATCGCTAATCCAAGATGGCCGCCGTCTAAAAATAGCATAAATTCTTAAAAAATATTCTGCTCATAAACCGCCAGCCGGATTACGACGAAACTTAGTAGGAATGATCGATTTACAATGCTCTTTCAAAGTTGTTAAAATGGTGACCCCGGGGTCAAAAATGGGCGTAGCCCTTGGGGTCAAATTTTATTTTTTACCGAATATGGTCATGTTATATATCAAATCGAAGGTATCAATGAGGCGATCACTCTGGTACATTTTTTGTCGAAATCGGATTGTTATGTCATCCAAGATGGCCGCCGAAATGTCAATAGGTCGTTCTTTTATTAGAGATTTCAAAATTCTTCTTCACATGAACCGCTTGGCCTATGGTAGCCAAACTTAACAGTTATGGTCCATGGGTGAAGCCTTTTCAGATTTGTTAAAATGGAGGTCATCGCTAATCCAAGATGGCCGCCGTCTAAAAATAGCATAAATTCTTAAAAAATCTTCTTCTCATGAACCGCTGGCCGGATTTCGACTAAGCTTGGTAGGAATGATCAATTTACAATGCTCTTTCAAATTTGTGAAAATGGTGACCCCGGGGTAAAAAATGAGCGTGGCCCGTGGGGTCAAATTAGGATCAAATTTTATTTTTGACCGAATATGCTCATGTCATATGTCAAATTGAAGGTATCGATGAGGCGATTGCTCTGGTGCAATATTTGTCAGAATCGGATGATTATGTCATCCATGATGGCCACCAAAAGGTCCATTTATTCAAGATTTTGAACTTCTTTTTCTCAGGAACCACATGGCCGATGCTGGCCAAACTTCATAGGAAGTTAAGATCCTTGGGTGAAGCATTTTCAGATTTGGTAAAATGAGAGTCATCGCTTAATCCAAGATGACCGCCATCTAAAAATAACACACTTTTTTTAAAACACATGAACTCACTGTCACATTCTCCTCTAGTGTTCATGGAGTCAGGTGAGCGAATTAGGGCTATCATGGCCCTCTTGTTTTTGTTTACAGCATTTTCCCAGACCGGTCAAAATTCACTGTCCGCCCAATCGCTGCCGTCCGGAGTGCAATCCCGCAGTTGCCAGTATTAACTCCGCAGCCCAGTCTACGTATATTTCCACTATTTATCAAGCTGCAAATCAACATGCATTAAAGCACTTTACTCCTAAAATCGCCGCCCGCCTCCCAGGTAAGTCGGCCACTTTCAGCAATCAATAATTGCCGGCTCTTTCCAACTGCAACTTCTCGAAGCAACAGGCGCACAAAATCCTCACACCGTTGAGAAACCAGTTCGCATCTGCACTCGCAGTACCTTACCCCACCCACTGCCGTTCGCTTATTTCGATTATTTCTCACTTTTATTTTTATTATCAATATTCCAACCATTGCCTTCTTTCACAACACAATCATTCCATTCCATTCCATTCCATTCCATTCAAAACGCAAAGCTGAAAGTCAAATCCGTCCGCGAACTGACGCTAGCTGACGTTCTTTTTTTCAACTTTATTTTCATACCTTTTTTCTTCTCAAATGCCACTCTTTCTTTTATCCAGCCAGCCGTCTCGTCGTACTCTGCCGTGCCCGATCGAAATCCGCTGTATGCACCCGTCGTCACGTGACCGCTAGTGGCGCTCGCGACAAGCGTGTAGAGCAGTGTGTAATGTGCGACAGGCAAGCAGGCAGTTGCTGTGTCGCAGTCGGCCAGGCAACATGTATGGCCTCCGCCCACTGGTCTACACCCTGCACTGCAGCAGGGATTATGGCATGTGGGTGGCTGGGCGGCCGCCTTCAGACAGCAGGGAGCTGGTGCTGGATCATATGCATACGCTGTTATGCAGCAGAATGGAGGATTTTACTTACACAGATTCCTCGTTCAGTCGTTGCATGTCCATGACTGAGTGAATGCCAGGATGTACACGGACGGACGCACGCACGGACAACGCGTTGATGGCCACCTCAACGCTCCACCTGGCAGCTAAGGTATGAATGTCCAGACGCCCCGCCCTTAGCTTACATAATCTCAGCTGTATACGGATGACTTTTACTACTTTATCTGTCTTTTGTATTATCTGTATCCATTTTGGGACGATTGCATTGCTAGCGCTTCGCCATTAAACAGATTTTCCCACCTATCATTTTCTCATATATGCCGCAAATTTCAAAATTACGATACAATTGACCCTATATTTAACGATCGGGATTCATCCTTACCAGTATCCCCGACTAGAGACGTCGTTTGGCCCTCGCATACATCGTTGGCATTCTTGTATGTAACAGTTGAATCTGGTTATACCCCTTATGTGAGTGTGAGTATTATGGCACCAGGCAGGTCCGGTTTTTCAATGTAAATATTCAGTTTTCATCCCCCCAAACAGTTAATTCCCGATTATATGTGGCTCACAGTGACTGCAGAAATGGGGCTTATGCGATTTATGAGCAGTGTATTGTCACTCCCATCATTTCTGAAGCAATTGGGAAATTCAAAGTTTGAATTGGGTAAAATAAAATTACACTACTGTTTACACATAAACAGACCGCAATTATTGAATAGTTTTCTTCTAAATGAAACACGTTTGGCATTTCATTAGAATTGTCTCCTTGGAGACAATTCTAATGAAATATCAAGATGTGTTTTCATAGACAAATAAGAAAATATGCTATTTTTGTGGTCTGTTTATTGTTTTCTGTAGCATGATAAAGATACCACACATTTTTCGTTTGCGTTTTGATACTCTCTACTTCTGATTTCAATTGAGTTTTTGACAATTTTAATTGGGTATATACGCAAATATGCACCTTATCTGGAGCCCTGCCACCAGGACAGGTTATTCTAATTTCAGGGCTGAATATATATGTTTTCGATGTAAAAATTCCGTTCTGATTTTGGGTTTTTTCTCTCAAGGCAGCAGGTTATAACCCATTATCGAACCTGTTGGCCGGCCTTAAATGACCTTGGCTGTTGATAGCGTTGATAGGCAGTTAAACACCAATAAATCAAATTGGATTGAATTATTCCCACATTTCAGTGACGTGTCCAGCGTGTCTATACTGGTTCCCGGTGCCGGGGATGGGCAGACTGGCCTACGATATTGCCAAACTGGGATACAGCTGCCAGGGAAACGAATGGAGTCTCTTTATGCTGTTCACTTCAAATTTTCTCCTCAACAAGTAAGCTGAAGAACAGTACAGTTGAACCTCCCCGAATGGCCACCTCTCTACAACAACACCCTCTCTGTAACAGCCGCTATTTTATATCCCAAATGGATGATTTCCTCTATATATAACCCTTAGACTTCTGAGCACGTACATTGTCGTCTGATGTTGCTTTAGTATTCTTTCTAAATAAAAACATGTTTTTACAGCACTTTAGAATCATTTCCATTTTTGATGTTTTATTGAGAATTATCGAAGAAAATAATTAAACATCAGACAACAAAATGTAATTCAGTATTAACCTCCCTACAACAGCCACCTCTCTACAACAGCCAGTTTTGCGTCTTCCCATGGGTGGCTGTTGTAGAGAGG
>JAQRGA010003370.1:0-10357 GCA_029237695.1 Conchocele bisecta | reverse complement strand
TCTTCGCTAATTGGAGTACACATTTAGTGACAACCAATTTACACACCTTGAGTAAGAATAGTTAAAAACCTCTAAAAACCGGAAACCTCTCTAAACTGGACGTTTTATCCGGTCCGCAGGCTGTCCGGTATTCGGAGTTTCTACTGTACTATATATGAAAGTGTAACGGTCGTGGGGGAGGGGGTGGACGGAAGGTTGTTTTTTTAACTAAATAATTTCCATTCTCCATCACCCATGTTTGTAAATTATCAATTACCCCCCCCCCCCCCCCCCCCCCCCCCACCACCACCATCACCCATACAATTTACTTATAACAGGCTCCAGTTTTGTTTCAGCCATTCCAGTTGCTCAAAATAACGACCCCGTATGCATAAGGAGGTTATGAAAAATTCAAACTGGACGGGACTACTACTGCTTCTCTCTACAATCTCCTTAGCCTTCAAGCGTTATGAAAATTTTCATAAGAATTGCTCACCAGGTCAACCACAGTTGTTACTCAGATATTGAAGACACTATGAGCATTTTCATAACATTCCGTTCTCAGACAAACAATAGTCATTATGAAAATGTCCATAAACCATACTATCCCTCAAGCTATGAAATGTTTCATGAAATGTACTATGATCGTTCTCGCTATGAAAACTTTCATAAACCGTACTATCCGTCTCACTATGAACATTTTCATAAACAGTACTATCCGTATCACTATGAACATTTTCATAAACCGTATTATCCGTCTCACTATGAACATTTTCTTAAACCGTACTATCCGTCTCACTATGAACATTTTCATAAACCGTACTATCCATCTCACTATGAACATTTTCATAATCTGTACTATCCGTCTCACTATGAACATTTTCATAAACCGTACTATCCGTCTCACTATGAACATTTTCATAAACCGTACTATCCGTCTCGCTATGAAAATTTTCATAAACCGTACAATCCGTCTCACTATGAACATTTTCATAATCTGTACTATCCGTCTCACTATGAACATTTTCATAAACCGTACTATCCGCCTCACTATGAAAATTTTCATAAACCGTACTATCCGTCTCACTATGAAAATTTTCATAAAGTGCAATATCCGTCTCACTATGAAAATTTTCATAAAGTGCAATATCCGTCTCACTATGAAAATTTTCGTAAAGCATAATATCGCTCTCACTATGAAAATGTTCATACAATGTAATATACCTCTCGCTATTAAAATGTTCATAAAGCGAAATATCACTCTCGCTATAAAAATAATGAAAATTTTCATAAAGCGAAAAATATCACTCGCATAAAATTTTCTAAAATAATATACCTCTCACTACGAAAAATTTTCATAAACCATTCTATCACTCTCACATATTGAAGTCGCTATGAAAATGTGATGATAACATTACTGTTTTCAGACAAATATTAGTCGCTATGAAAATTTTCATAAAACGTACCATCGCTCCCACATATTGTAGCCGCTATGACAATTTTCCGAACATTCCCGTTCTCAGACAAACATTAGTCGCTATGAAAATTTGCATAATATTTCCGTTCTCTGACAAACATTAATGGCAAAGAAAACGTTCATAAACGTCACTATGAAATCATAAAGCGCACTTACGTAACTTGCCAATTATATTCTCGTTGTTCATCACATACATGTAATGAGGTCAATATGAAAAGGTCCATACTATTTTCGTTCTGAAACAAGCATTTGTCACTATGAACTTGGTCATAAAATGCTGTTAGGTTTACTAATTGTTCCTATTGACGGTTAATTGTGTCACAATGTTAATGTTCCAAAAATATGTCAAGTTAACGGACTCTCTGAATAATACCATAACTGCGGCACGTGTAATACACAGGAACTGACATGACTCTTACACCAAGAAAGCATGTTTAGACACACATTCTTGTTAAATATTAGTTAGTTGGTTCGTCATTGAAACATCTATTGCAAACATAAATAGGAACATACTTGTGACTGTGACTGGCAACATTGGGTTTATGCGATTTATGTGTAGTTCCTGATCAAATATAACACCTATTTAGGCTAATAACAATATACAATGTATGTTGCTTTAGAAACATGACGGGCGTTTCATTCATGGAATAGCGAACGGTGTAGACCCTGATCAGACTACACGGATGTGCATACTACGCTGGTGGTATACCACATAAGCCCCGTTTTTCCAGTCTCATCCACAAATTCAGTTGTTTTACGCAAACAATGAATAAGTACTAAACCTTGTATTTTCTTGTGGGACATGCACAATAAATCAGACTGTCTAGACATACATGAAAGTGTTGCCAAGTAACAAAACAGTTCAGTGAAATCGACCTTAAACAGTCGGACATGGTATTCTAATCTAACAATGTATAACATGGCTGGGTCATGGATTTGCTGTAACACAATAGAGAATCATCAGTTGAATGCATGTATGAAATATCAAGGCGTTCTCTGTAAAGAAACAGATTTTATAAAAAGACATTTACTCCAACGTTAAGGTTATGATGTTGATCTTGGGGAAAGGGGTGGGGGTGGGTCATGGATTTGCTGTAGCACAATAGAGGATCATCAGATGAATGCATGTATGAACTAGAAATGTGGCCTGTCGGCACACGAATGACCCCGCTGGCAGCCGAAGAAAACGAGGCATATTTGATTATAAGCCATTTACCCGAGCGTTAAGGTTTCGAACGCACCACGGAATGCATGTATGAAATATCAAGGCGTTCAATGAAAGGAAACAGATGTTATAAAACATTTACCCCAACGTTAAGTTAATGTGCTAAATTTGTGACCTTGACCTTGGGGTAAGGGGTGAGGGTGGGTCATGGATTTACTATAGCATGATAGGGTATCATCAGATGCATGCATGTATGAAATATCAAGGCGTTCCATGAAAGGAACCAGATGTTATAAGACATTTACCCCAATGTTAAGTTTATGAATGTGCTAAGTCTGTGACCTTGACCTTGGGGTAAGGGTTGGGTGGTGGGTCATGGATTTGCTACAGCATGATAGAGGGTCATCTGAGGAATGCATGTATGAAATATCAAGACATTCCATGTAAGGAAACAAATGTTATAAGACATTTACCCCAACGTTCAGTTTATGAATGTGCTAAGTTTGTGACCTTGACCTTGGGGTAAGAGGTGGGCGGTGGGTCATGGATTTGCTATTGCATGATAGGCTATCACCAGATGAATGCATGTATGAAATATCGAGGCGTTCCATGAAAGGAAACATATGTTACATTTACCACAACGTTAAGTTTAGGAATGTGCTAAGTCTGTGACCTTGACCTTGGGGAAAGGGGTGGCGTGTCATGGATTTGGTATAGCACGATATAGTATCATCAGATGAATGCATGTATGAAATATGAAGGTGTTCCCTGTAAATAAACAGAAGTTACACAACATTTACCCCAACGTTAAGTTTATGAATGTGCTAAGTTTGTGACCTTGACCTTGGGGTAAGAGGTGGGCGGTGGGTCATGGATTTGCTATAGCATGATAAGGTATCATCAGATGAATGCATGTATGCAATATCAAGGCGTTCCATGAAAGGAAACAGATGTTACATTTGCCCCAACGTTAAGTTTACGAATGTGTTAAGTTGTGACCTTGACCTTAGGGAAAGGGTTGTTGTGTCATGAATTTGCTATAGCACGATAGAGTCAGTTGAATGCATGTATGAATTATGAAGGCATTCCCTTTAAGGAAACAGAAGTTACACACCATTTACCCCAACGTTAAGTATATGAACATGCTAAATGTGTGACCTTGACCTTGGGGTAAGGGTTGGGTGATGCGTCGTAGATTTGCTACAGCATGATAGAGGGTCATCTGAGGAATGCATGTATGAAATATCAGGCGTTCCATGAAAGGAAAACATGATGTAATAGTCATTTACCCCCAAACGTTAAGTTTATGAATGTGCAGTTTGTGACCTGTTCTTGGGTTAAGGGGATGGGTTGTGGGTCATGGATTTGATATAGCACGATTAGAGTATCATCAGATGAATGCATGTATGAAATACAAGGTCCATTGAAAGAAAACAGATGTTATAAGATACCCCACGTTAAGTTTCTTGAATGAGCTAAGTGTGATCTTGACCTTGGGGTAAGGGCTGGGTGGGTGGTCATGGATTTACTACAGCATGATAGAGGGTCATCTGAGGAATGCATGTATGAAATAACAAGGTGTTCCATGAAAGGAAACAGAAGTTATAAGGCATTTACCCCAACGATAAGTTTATGAATGTGCTAAATTTGTGACCGTGACCTTGGGGTAAGGGCTGGGTGGTGGGTCATGGATATGGTACAGCATGATAGAAGGTCATCTGAGGAATGCAGGTATGAAATAACTGGTAATAAGACATTTACCCAACGTTAAGTTTGTGGACGCCGACGCAGCCGGGGGTATGCCATAAGCTCTTCTGCACTTCGTGCAGGCGAGCTAAAAATGAATGATTTATGTCGGCCTACAAAATATTAAAAAAAATCTTAAAAAACGAGCATACTTTTTTGCAAAATTATCGCATTCATCACTGAAACAATAATTATGTATGCCGGCCGAACAAAATATTTATTTTCATTTGTGAAGTCTCAAATATTACAAACCGAGCATAATTTTTGCAAAATAATTAATGATCTTCTTAGTGGTTTGTTGCAGAGAGTAATTCAAGTTAAGCATTTGTTTAATTTATATTGGTAAACTGCTGAATTTACATGAAAAATAATTATTTTTGCTGACCACAAAAAAAATGTAACATGTGTGACTTGAGTATCATGCATACCGACCATTCATACTAAATGTTATATTTCAAGAAGATTGAATTATCTTATTCGACTTGTCTAAAGCTCTAATTAAGCAACATATTGAACATAGACATAGATAACGGTATGCTATTGACTGGCAAATGTCGCTGTTCCATGAATTGCAACAAAATGATGTAAACAAGACGATTCTTAACTTTAACACCATAATTTATTTGGTTATTTACACTTTTGAAACTACCGGTATTAAAACATGCAATGTAAATATAAGTAATGGTTCATATGAGATGAGACCGATTACATTATGCCATATAGTCTATACAAAAAGCACAAGATTTATCCTTTTATTTAGTAATGTTACATACCTAATATGTATATCATAAAGACACGACACCGGTATCATATGTCATCAGATAACCCAACTATCGCTACCAAATATGGAGAAATACACAAATACACGCATGTAATTATACATCTGACTTAACAGAATCTGGAGAACGAAAATGCAATTCACACAGAGAATGAAACAAGTAGACTGATGCATAGACAAATGTGGCTGTGACTGGAGAAATGTGGCTTATGGGATTTGCGACCAGTGTAGTTCCTGATCAAGTAGCATACTCCTGTAGCCTGATAACGATCTGTGTTGCTTGTCAGAAGCTTGATGGGTGTTTCATCGATGGAATAGTGAACAGTGCAGATCCTGATCAGACTGTGCGGATGAACAGGCTGATTGGGGTCTACACTGGTGGCAAAACCCATAAGTCCCATTTCTCACAGTCACATATTCGACATTACACTCAGAATTTGCCTGGGTGTATGAAAGAAATTCAAAAACATTTTCTTGCCACATTTGTGTTTATTTCACAATGCTTCAAATGGTGGTGACAAAACTTACTTTGGTTGTGTTTTTATTTTTTGTTTGGCTAACTAATTGTCTCGGACTTCAGCCAGACCTGTGTCACGTAGCAAGCATCGGCACAATCGTATATTAACTTTAAGCCGGTATACGGCGATAGTACCTATGCGCTACCCAAAGCAAGTCAATGAGTGTATCTGCTATTGACAAGCCCAGGAAAGTCGTACCCTTGTCTACCAATAATAGTGAAATCTATATATTTTATAATCAAAATACAGTCTGTCCACACGACCAGAGAAAGGGTAATAACACAACAAATAGGTGTGTAATAATATTATGCCGACAACTTTAGTATGGAAATTTGATATTATAATTCATTTATAACATTTGATATTATAATTCATTTATAACATAAAACTGTCTACATATATGCAATGTGACTCAATAACAAATCAAAGGTGCATGGCCGTATGATAAAATAAAAAATATGTATTATCAGCCAGTGTAATTGCCAAGCTCTGTGCATGAATTATATTAGGTTCCCATAGCAACCACTCACAACACATGCACAAAACAAACCAAAAACACTTCGCTATCAATATCATATTTGTCACATGAGGTATTGAGCACAATAATTGAAATTACATTTCTAGTTGTAAAACAAAACATCACAAAAGTGAACCCGCAACGCAACTGTTCCAAATATGTATAATAGGGTGTATTATAGATAAAATTAGATACTATATTATGTTTAAAAGTGGCATAACAGTAAATACGGTGGTACAATGCCATGTGAAAATGTACAATGCTAGCAGGAGTTGCATGTTGTATTGTCAACATTTACAGTGAGTAGTATTGTAAATTAGCATACTGTATATCAGGTGGTTAGGATTGAAAAATTTTGGTTTTAATATGCTGGAACAAACACGTTACTAACTCCCATCATAGATTATAATATATTGTATGTTACAATAATATAATGTCAAAATAATATAAATAAAACTTCACTTCTGTTGCTTCTGTGTTCATGGTAAAGGTCGGAAATTCCTATGTAAAGGAGTAACATTTCTCACATAACATAGCCAAATTTGAAATATCGTACAATATCACAATATATGGTAATATTATGTTGAGAACAATAAAATATACATATGTATACGGTTTTGTCCTTGGGAGACAAAAATGGCGTGTTTAAACGTTTTATACGTGCACCGAACCCTCCACGCCACCGTAAGAAGATATTAACATTAGTATGCAGGTGTAGTGAAAAGTTTTTAATGTACCATGATCACACTGAATCAGTTACAAATCACCGATTACATTGTAAATAATACAATTACATTGTAAATAATCCAAACAGGTGCAAAACTATATGTTTATAATGTTAAGATAAATGAAAAGCATTAGGATTATGTCAGCGGTCAAATTTAGGGAATCTCCATCAAATAGTTTTGTAATTATAATCTAGGGATGTATCAGTACCATATGTAGTGATACGTATAAGAGGACGACTAGCACTCAGGTTAGTCATCAGTTAAAATTAGGGATAAGCCTTAGAGTATGAAAACCGCTAGGGTTAGGTTAACATTCAAAATTAGGGTTAGGTCAGCAGTCAAAATTAGGGGATCTAGTCAAAAATTGCTGAGTAATAATAATAATCCTAGGGATGTGTCTAGTATATAGGTAGTGTCTAGTAATATAGGTAGGGATAGGTTTAACATTTAAAATATGGATAAGCCTTAGGGGATGGAAAGCATTAGGGTAAGGTTAGCAGTCAAAATTAGGGAATCTCTATCAAAGTAGTTTAGTAATGATAATAATAATCCTAGGGATGTGTCAAGTACCACAGGTAGGGATAATCCTAAGCGGACGACAGCTAACTCGGGTTAGTTAGCAGTCAAAAATTAGGGATAAGCCTTAGAGTATGAAAAGTGCTAGGGTTCGGTTAACATTCAAAATTGGGGTTAGGTCTGCATTCAAAAACAGGGGATCTTGTCAAAATTTGCTGAGTAATAATAATAATCCTAAGGATGTGTCTAGTAATATAGGTAGGGTTAGGTTCAATATTTAAAAATAAGGATAAGCTTAGGGGATTGAAAGCATTAGGGTACGGTTAGCAGTCAAAATTAGGGTATATTGTCCAAAAATGTTAAGTAATAGTAATAATTGTAGGGAATGTGTCTAGTAATACAGGTATGGTTAGGACTGAGGGATGAGTAGTACTAGGGTTATGTCAGCAGTCAAAAGTAGGAGATGAGTAGCATAAGGTTATCTCAATATTGAAAACTGAATAATTAAACTAACACACACTGTATAGTGAATACTAAATAACTAAACAACCCACACTGTATAGTTTGCACCTATTTAACATATATCGTGTAAAATGGTAAACACAACAATATTACAAATTTTATTACCACAATATAATTTTTTTATAATTTGTTCACATTACAGTAGAATTACAGGTTAATGAATGGAAATATTAAAACAATTATGAATTTTGTCATATTTTGTCATATTTTATCCCTAAATTTCAATATTCACGAATACATAAAATGAATAATATTATCAACTAAATTTGTACATTTCTAATCTTCTAGTTACAATATATGTATTATGTTGTCAATAAATTACCTGAATTAACACAAATTGTCTGAAAACATTTTTTTCAAAACGGATATCAAGTTTTTGATTCTCACTCTGTGGAAGCCGGCGCAGAAAGGACGTGCGTATACAAAATCTGCTCCGCGAAGCAGTAGTTTAGACGCGCGCGAACGGAAGTGCGTCATTTTAATTTGTATCGGACCACAAAGTTATTTCGTTTGTATCGGACTAACGTTATTTCGGCCCAGTTAATCTCGGACCATATTTCAGCCCAGTTAATCTCGGACCATAGACACAGAGGTTTAGGTGCTAAAGAGAGAGAGAGAGAGAGAGAGAGAGAGAGAGAGAGAGAGAGAGAGAGGAGAGAGGAGAGAGAGAGAGAGAGAGAGAGAGAGAGAGAGAGAGAAGAGAGAGAGAGAGAGAGGTATTTGGAAGTTATAATCATTCTGTTATAACCAGTGCAATTGTATTAAATGCCATAGTAATAATAATAAATCATTAACAACAAATTTGCATTTAATAATTTAATATTTAACATTAGAAGTAATAATAAATCTTTAACAACAAAATAGCATTTAATGTTTAACATTAGAATTACTTAAAATATGTGGAAATTTAAAAATATTTAAAGTGAATGAATAAACCCTGTCTAATTCGCATGAACAGAGCTGTAACATACCCAGCAAAACATATGTAAAAATAATATTTATACAAGTACATTGCATCGTCATGTCGTAGTGATTTAACCCTTCCACCCATACCCATTTGTACTGTATTTTTAAATTGTTAGGATAAATATACGTCCACCAGGAAGGCCGAAAAATCTCCGACAACAGCGCCGCGCCAATATCAATTGGACTTGTGCACTTTATGTTGTGTTTTTATTTTTTGTTTGGCTAACTAATTGTCTCGGACTTCAGCCAGACCTGTGTCACGTAGCAAGCATCGGCACAATCGTATATTAACTTTAAGCCGGTATACGGCGATAGTACCTATGCGCTACCCAAAGCAAGTCAATGAGTGTATCTTGCTATTGACAAGCCCAGGAAAGTCGTACCCTTGTCTACCAATAATAGTGAAATCATAATATATTATAATCAAAATACAGTCTGTCCACACGACCAGAGAAAGGGTAATAACACAACAAATAGTGTGTAATAATATTATGCCGACAACTTTAGTATGGAAATTTGATATATATAATTCATTTATAACATTTGATATTATAATTCATTTATAACATAAAACTGTCTACATATATGCAATGTGACTCAATAACAAATCAAAGGTGCATGGCCGTATGATAAAATAAAAAATATGTATTATCAGCCAGTGTAATTGCCAAGCTCTGTGCATGAATTATATTAGGTTCCCATAGCAACCACTCACAACACATGCACAAAACAAACCAAAAACACTTCGCTATCAATATCATATTTGTCACATGAGGTATTGAGCACAATAATTGAAATTACATTTCTAGTTGTAAAACAAAACATCACAAAAGTGAACCCGCAACGCAACTGTTCCAAATATGTATAATAGGGTGTATTATAGATAAAATTAGATACTATATTATGTTTAAAAGTGGCATAACAGTAAATACGGTGGTACAATGCCATGTGAAAATGTACAATGCTAGCAGGAGTTGCATGTTGTATTGTCAACATTTACAGTGAGTAGTATTGTAAATTAGCATACTGTATATCAGGTGGTTAGGATTG
The DNA here is from genome assembly GCA_029237695.1 of Conchocele bisecta. Taxonomy (NCBI): domain Eukaryota; kingdom Metazoa; phylum Mollusca; class Bivalvia; order Lucinida; family Thyasiridae; genus Conchocele; species Conchocele bisecta. The sequence goes on along the minus strand of JAQRGA010003370.1, from coordinate 395 downwards.
AAAAAGGTTTTAAATGCTGGAACAAACACGTTACTAACTCCCATCATAGATTATAATATATTGTATGTTACAATAATAATAATGTCAAAATAATATAAACTTCACTTCTGTTGCTTCTGTGTTCATGGTAAAGGTCGGAAATTCCTATGTAAAGGAGTAACATTTCTCACATAACATAGCCAAATTTGAAATATCGTACAATATCACAATATATGGTAATATTATGTTGAGAACAATAAAATATACATATATGTATACGGTTTTGTCCTTGGGAGACAAAAATGGCGTGTTAAACGTTTTATACGTGCACGAACCCTCCACGCCACCGTAAGAAGATATTAACATTAGTATGCAGGTGTAGTGAAAAGTTTTTAATGTACCATGATCACACTGAA
>JAQRGA010000337.1:0-22587 GCA_029237695.1 Conchocele bisecta | reverse complement strand
GTGATGTCCTTTAAGTAATATTGCATTTTGAAGTCGCACACATTTCTATAAAATAATGCTCTGCTAGATCCGTTAATTCTGGCTTGCCAATCCTGCATAAAGTTATCGGTCAATCTTTGTTTGAAAACTATCAGAAACTCTTCAATATTTCCGACCCCTTGATTCAACCAAACATCAAGAAATCCGTGGGTCGATAACACTTTTTGGACTAGTGACGCCCAATTTGTTTTACTTGGTGTGCTTTGCAAGTCTGCTAACATCATGTTGTATACATGTTTCATGTATTTGTGATCATCTGACGCAGATATTTTGAACCAGAATTTAATTATATTTAGATAGCGTCGATGAACAAGTGGGGTACGACCAAGTTCTCCATAGATAAAATCATTTTGCGTATTTCTCTTAACACCTAGTAAACTTTTGCAAAACTGCAAATGAACTTTTTCTATTTGATTTCCCTGCACAAATCCCCATATTTCAGCACGTAGTTGAGAATCGGTTGTACTAGTTTATCAAATAATTGTAATCTATGTGTGGGTGTTATGTCTGTAAATGTATACAGGTATTTGTTAAGCTTGAAAATAGCTTTTTGTGCTTGACCCGATAATAAAGATTGTGTTTCCATGAAAGAACCACCCGTTGTAAAGACTATGCCTAGATACGTGAATTTACTTACTATTTCGATAATATAATTGCCATAATAGAATTCTATGTTTCTTGGCAATCTACCTCCTTTTCGAAATACAAGTATTTTTGTTTTTCCCGTATTGACAGTTAATTTCCATTTCTCACAATATTCTGAAAGTAGATTAAGTCCTGTTTGCATCCCGTGTTCCGATTCTGAGAAAATAACAATGTCATCGGCATATAGTAAAATAAATAATTTTATCAATCCGATATCAATTCCTTCAATACCCTTAGTTTCAAATTCAGCCTCAAGGTCATTTACAAACATGCTAAACAGGAATGGAGATAGGCAGTCACCCTGACGTACGCCTAATAAGCAAGAAAATTCACCGCTTAGCATGGTGTTGTGCTTTACGCGCGATGTCACATTAGTATACATGGATTTGATTATATTTAACATTTTCCCTCGCACTCCCAGTTTTATTAATTTTACCATAGATTATCACGCACCACATAATCAAAAAGCCTTTGAAAAATCCACAAAAGCACAATATAATTTCTTACCCTTATTTAACATATGTGTAATGAGGCCATGCAAAATAAATATGTTATCCCGTGTACCCATTCCCTTCCTGAACCCTGCTTGTGCTTCAACATACACATGATATTTTTCAGCCCAGCTAGATAGTCTATTATTTAAAACGCGTGAGAATAATTTCCCAAGTGTGCTCAATAGGGTAATACCTCTGTAATTATCCACCTCGTTTATATTCCCCTAGATGGAACAGTCTAGTACTTATGTCAAATGGCGAGAAAAATGTGTACCGGCCCGGGGCCCGAACCCGGGACCACTGGTTTAATTACCGTACCATCGCTCTAACCAAGGATATGCATATATGTCTCTGCTCTAACCGACTGAATACACACCTGCTGCCCATCGTTAGTTACATACATGACCATACATACCGTGACAAAATTCCCAGCCAAATTGTAATTTGTGCCCGAATTCATGATTTTATGAGACATAGATCAGACTGACGCGTCGATGTGTGTATTACTATATCTGTATATACATCAATATAACATAATTTTGCTTTTAAAAAAATAATAGCCAATGCATATTCTCATTTTTTTTGTATATTTCAGCCAAATTAAATATTAATTGATTTTATTTTACTCTGGCTCGATCAGAACTGATAATAAAATAATATTGATAAAATAATAATACCAATACATATACCTAACACCACGTACACGTACCACCATGTCGACCACTGATTTTACATTTTTGCGTATTTTGTTTAGATCAAATAAATAGATAAATAAACGAAATAGAATAACGAACACTTGATTTTATAATTGTTTTTATACATTTAATAAACGCAAAATTGTCAGTACAATCAGAGAAATTTATAGACTCTAAATCACTGGTACAATAAATGACACAAAAATGAACGACCGGAATATTTTACTTGGATCACATAATACACTATTTGCAAATTAGCAATTTGCAAATTAGCAATGCATATTTTACTTGGATCACATAATACACTATTTGCAAATTAGCAATGCATTGGCAATCGGTTTACATTTTCTTTCATTTCATCTTAATCATATTTTATTGAATTATTCGATCACGTGTTTGTTGCCGGATTTGCGGACGATTTGACTTCCGGATGATTTGATCTGCGGACGACTTGACTTGCGGACGATTTGACTTGTATTCGGTGCACCATAATAGACGAAGGGTGCAGAGTGCAAGAATTACCGCCATTTTGTGTCGAAAATTATGAACGAGCCAAGAATTCCACGCGATATGTTGTTTTATGGAACAATATTTCTGCAATATTTAAATCCTGTGTACTCACTTAATTTTGCTTACTTACAATTGACATCACATGTGTTCAATTACTGTTCCATGTGACATGTGTACTGTTGTATCATTTGTACTTACTATTACAGGGTGACACGAAATACCCAAATATACCCAAATACTGCCCAAATATACCCAAATATAGTATATAATAGCATTCAATTTGGTTGTTTTATGCAAATAACTTAAAATAATACATGCTACTCGTATTTATTATATCATATAGTCATATATATCCATTAGAATACGCTATTTGTGCAAAAAACAACACCTGAGATGGCCAATGTGAAACTGTGCCAAGGGAGATTACTCAGATTACTGTTCTTTGAAGCAAGTGAAATCGGGGTCATGTCAACTCGGCCCAGGTATAAAACGTTTTATACGCCCGTGAAACAGGACGTATTATGGTATGGAGTTGTCCGTCTGTCTGTCTGTCTGTCCGTTAACTTTTTAGGACCGCTAACTTTTTGTAATCAACTCCTCCCACAGTTTCCATACATATATGCATCCAAAACATGTTGAAGATGTGCACCTCCCCTTCGCCCCTCCCCTTATCATACTGAAAAATGTATTTTTGACAAAAGTGTAACGTTTTTAACTTAGTCATTTATCCACCCTGTTTTTGCATATTGGAGTTCCAAATTGTGTAATCAACTCCTCCAAGAGTTTTCAACCATTCATTCTGAAACTTTACATATGCATTCTAAACATAATCGACGAGCGTTTATTGTGACATCAGGCACTGTTGTTATTACTTATTATCATTCAGTCTCACCGACTCGTGTACGAGAGTATACCGAAAAATTAGAATAAATATCGCGTTTGATCAGGGTCACTGCTCACGCAATAATTACCCAAAATATTGTCAAAATTAATGTTCAGATATACCCAAGTATTGTATTTAGCAGCGTTTGATGTGTGTTATAATAATGAAATTTGCATGAAATAATACGTGACTAAATGTAAATGTACCACATATGTCACACATCGCAGTAACTGTGCGTACATACTCCCAAGATCGATCCTGACATACATGTTAAATTACCACATGTCCCGTGGCACACAGTGACCTGCGTACACCAGAATATCCGATTTACGTGTATATGTGCCATGTCGATTTTCTAGTATTATATGGCCATAACTGCTATGCTTTATTGTAATAGTTACAACCTCATAATACTACATACAATGTAAAGACCGAATGTACGTGTCACACCGTCACACGACGTAATGATGGGACATACTCCCGAGTTCCCGACATACATGTACAAGTACCACAAGTCACACAGCGTAGTGACGGGACGTATTCCCGAGTTCCCGACATACATGTAGCACATGTCACAGTGTAGTGACGGGACGTATTCCCGACATACATGCACATGTACCACATGTCACACAGCGTGGTGACGGGACGTATTTCCCGAGTTCCCGACATCCATGTAGCACATGTCACAGTGTAGTGACGGGACGTATTCCCGACATACATGCACATGTACCACATGTCACACAGCGTGGTGAAGAGACGTATTCCCGAGTTCCAGACATACATGTATCACATGTCACACAGCGTGGTGACGGGACGTACTATCGGGTTCCCGACATATATGTCTGGAACTCGGGAGTAGGTCCCATCACTACACTGTGTAACATGTGGTACATGTACATAGCAAGTCTGGAACTTGGGAATATGTGGTACATCATGAAGTCATGTGTGTCATGAACTCGGAATCGGGAGTAGGTCCCATCACTACACTGTGTAACATGTGGTACATGTACATGCAAGTCTGGAACTTGGGAATATGTGGTACAGTACATGTGTGTCTGGAACTCGGGAGTAGGTCCCATCACTACACTGTGTAACATGTGGTACATGTACATGCAAGTCTGGAACTTGGGAATATGTGGTACATGTACATGTGTGTCTGGAACTCGGGAGTAGGTCCCATCACTACACTGTGTAACATGTGGTACATGTACATGCAAGTCTGGAACTTGGGAATATGTGGTACATGTACATGTGTGTCTGGAACGCGGGAATATGTGGTACATGTACATGTGTGTCTGGAACTCGGGAATATGTGGTACATGTACATGTGTGTCTGGAACTCGGGAATATGTGGTACATGTACATGTACATCTGTATCTGGAACTCGGGAATATGTGGTACATGTACATGTGTGTCTGGAACTCGGGAATATGTGGTACATGTACATGTACATCTGTATCTGGAACTCGGGAATATGTGGTGCATGTACATGCATGTCTGGAACTTTGGAATATGTGGTACATGTACATTTACATGTATGTCTGGAACTTGAGAATATGTGGTACATGTACATGTGTGTCTGGAACTTGAGAATATGTGGTACATGTACATGTACATGCACGTCTGGAACTTGGGAATATGTTGTACATGTACATGTGTGTCTGGAACTCGGGAATACGTCCCGTCACTACGTTTTGACATGTGGTACATGTACATGTATGTCTGGAACTCTGGAATAGGTCCCGTCACTACGCTGTGTGACATGTGGTACATGTACATGTATGTCGGGCACTCTGGCGTACGTCCCTTCATTTCTCCGTGTGGCATGTGGTACATGTATATATATGTCGGGAACTCTGGTGTACGTCCGACTACTACTCTGTGTGACATGTATATTTGAGCATATTTTGAGTACGTTCTCGCGAGATCCCGACATACATGTACATGTTACACATGCCACACAGCGTAATGATCGGGCGCACTACCGAGTTCTCGACATACATGTATATGTACCACATGTCACAATTCATACCCACATGTTTATCATCTACTCTTGCATATACTGCTGCATTATGTGACATTTAATGCTAGCATTATAATCACAAACAGATACTGGAAACATGGATATGAATAATATACGTGCGTGTAGGTGTTTTCGTTCCATTTCAATTGGTGTGGGAACGTCAGCTTGGTTAAATTGGCGGTCATCGCATAACCCAACGAAACTGTTGGGTTCATAATTGGGTATATATATAATTCAAGTTCTCAATTCAAATCGACGTCACAACATCACTCAATATTTGATATCAATACATCCAGTCATTCTTGATATAAATGACTAATTATTGATATGAAAAGTTACTGAACAACTATTAAAACGTCGCCACATACATGTTAACCTAGTTGTTCCCTTATTGGAGCCCCATGGAAAGTCTTTGGACGTCAAGCGAGAAATACAACTCGAAAAAACCGACAGTTAACTACACAACTATTTAATGTCCACATGATCAGCATCTGTGAGTGACTATACTGCTAGCTGTAAAACGAATCGCATTGCAATACTTTGTTAATAATAAACACAAGTCGATGTCTAAACATGTATATTCACACAGGTTTGTAGAATGAAAATATACATGTAAACAGCTAAATGTGCATATTATTTCCTAATGACAGCATACTGTGTAATTTCCATACTAGCAGGATAAGCACCAATAACAGAAATTTGAATATGGATTATTTTTGTAAGTAACGTTTATTTGTTAACTTTTTCGTTTCCATTGACTACATGCGGCTCCAATAATGAACAACTATCTTACTATTGGTTACTGCATATGCATTCGTTTGCTGGGGCAATTATATACAATACTAAAAGTTTTGGGTTTTCCCGTTTATTATTCACCATATATTATATATACCATAATGGCATAAAGTATCTAATAACTTACCTCATAGTGTGACAATAATACATGTAGTAGTAGTGTACATACTACTGTATACAGCATTGCGATTGTGGGTTATTGCTATTGAACATTACCAGCACATATCGCACATTTTACAACATTGTTTCAGATTTGCATATCATGGTGTATGTTAAAATATGTGGATTTGCTAAAGAAATATCACATGTAATGCAGGATGTTATTCAAATTTATATCAGCTGATGTCTGAACATAGAACATTCCATAGAACTGCCAACTGTCGGGTGAATGTTACGTATAGTTTTATCAACTCGTGTGACGTCAGCGACGTCGATGGTGTTAACGTTGTGTACTGTTGTTATTTACGCGCTCCGAGCAAGACGATGCAGCCGCACAGTTGGTCATGCACTACAATGATCAATAATCGGTTAGATTTTCGGCCGATGTAATATCTCTATAATACACGAGAGCATAACGATCCGCAGTTAAAACTGAACATGCATTTAATGTAATGTGGTTCAAATACATGTAGTCATGTTCCGAGACATAGAAATAAGACGTCTTGCCAATGTATATACTTGTTTAACATCATGTAAAACAATGATATCAGAGCATAGATACATGTTACATGACAGACAAACATTATAGTTAAAACAATCTAACAATACACTGGTAAACACCATTACCAACCGAAATGAGGCAATAGGCGAACAATGGTACAGAACGTAACCTTCGTATTGAAATGAAACCACATTCGCAACAACACATTAAACAATGCAGATGTTGTACATCCCCATTACTAACAAAATAGATGATGCTATATAACTGTATTCATAACATATGTGTTTCCTAACCGGGGTTCGGTCGTACTGTAACTTATGCAAATTTGTCACATGACGGGAATTCCGTGAAGAATGCATGCGCCTACTTGTGTATCAAATAGATCTCATTAACGGCACTATAAGCGACACTCCATGATTATTATGTTATGAACACACGATCGTCGTTAATTATGTGTAGAGCAGTTATATATTGAATTACAAATGTTTTCAACGACATAACGATACATATACTACATTAGTCCATTGCCCACCTATGCCGACTTTTAAGGTCAAAAGATGGTTCAAATGTACATGCTCGCTACGTTGCGTGGGACATAACTGGGCCCCCGGCTGAGAAAAGGGACCCTTCAACATATGCGACCAGCGTAGCCCCAAAACAGCCTGCGCATCCGCGGAATTTGATCAGGGCGTACACTGTTCGCTATTCCATCAATGGAGCAGCATTAATGACACTAGCAAGACGATTATAATCCAATCATACTATGCGAGTGTACAAAGGGAACTATATATCCAATTAGTGCCAATTAACGCAATGCTGTACGGTCCCTTTTCTCAGCCGGTGGCCCATTTATATATAACGAGAACAGTAGGTAGCAATACGTTATGCCCTGACCAACCGTCAAATATAATCATTATATAAGATAACACTGTTACGGCTGAATCTCCATATATCACATGTACTCACACTCAGCCTTTTTCACGGTCTTGCATACCGGCTTCGTGCGATAGGAGAATGAACTAGCTAGGTTAAATTAACCGCCTCATTGCCTCTTTCATTTAATGCACATATTCGACTGTATGGCAGATATAAGTAAATTCGGAAACAAACGGGCCAACGGTCTTTGGCCTGCCAATTTTGGGTTCAAATGCCCGGGTTTGGAAGGTCCTCGAGCCAATTCCTACCCTTAAATATAAGAAAAAAAGAAAAGAAAAAAAAAGAAGGTAGCAATACTATTTCAGAGTATGTATTAGTTAGCAGTAAATACAGATAAACGATAAGCATGGTGTTCTGAATCTTGAAGTCAAATTCTGCTATATGAATTCCACAATAATGATTGCCAGCGGTTCGCGACTCTATCAATTGTGGTAGCCAACAGCTTGTGTATTTGTGATATTACAAATTGTTCGTTGTACATTTATCACATAAAGAAAGAAAACGCTGTAATTTCGCAATACGAAAGCACTTCATATAATCGTGTACCTTGGTCAATTGCAATAGTTTTACTCGTTAATTTGTGCAACTTGATAATTTTATAACTTTTTATTATTTTCCATTGTTCAATTCAAAACCAAACAATTCAATTCATCCATCCTTATTTTCTCATAAATAATACATACTCATATATCACCTACTATATATTGCAAATACTTTGGTACGACAGTATTTGTTTAGCTGGAGGAAATCATGCATTTATAAACGAGCATAAACTTGTAATATAGAGAAAAACTTGTAATATACAGTATATTACGGTGTTCCGTTAAGGCCATCGTAATATTGCTATCGGGTCGATAGTACGATAGTACGATCGATGGTACGATACTACGATGACGATAGTACGATACCACGATGACGATAGTACGATACCACTATAGTACGATGACGATACTACGATATGCCGGTAATTCGTATTTACAGAGCAACTACGAATTATCGGTACCCATTTACAGCTGGGTGAACTGGAGCAGTGTGGATAAAGTGTCTTGCTCAAGGACACAACGCAACGCAATAATCGTCATTTTTTTGTTTTTGTGTGTTTTTTTTAGCTTATATTTAACGGCGGCACTGGCTCTAGGACCTTGCATGCCGTCTCCCAAGAATGGGAGAAAGAACGGAGGTAGAGATTTTTTAGAGAAGCTGGTAATTCGTATTTACAGAGCAACTACGAATTATCGGTACCCATTTACAGCTGGGTGAACTGGAGCAGTGTGGATAAAGTGTCTTGCTCAAGGACACAACGCACGCTGCTAGTGAGGCTCGAACCCACTAACCATTACGCCACGGCGCTCCACTATAATCGTCAGTAGTTGTGGATCCGTTATTTATATGGGTACAGTAGTGTTTGGAACATTGTACTTAGTTCCTGTTTCCAACCAGTATAGTCAGTCTCTGTACAATTTGTTTTTTATTTGACCTATCAATTACAAATGTGCATTCTCATCTTCAACGAACTTACATAACAAATACAAATACAATACAAATATTTTATTCAGCATTAAACATATACATGCTTATAGCCTACATATTTCTTGTTTATGGTGGTGAAAAACATGGTTTCCTGGAGTGGTTCATACAGATTATCGGAAAATGATATACATGGCGTGAATTTTCTGGAAGCATTATAGCATTAGTAAATGAACTTAATTGTGATGTATGTGTCATGTTCTGTCAAAACCGGCACACCGCCCCAAGCCGGTACGCCGGTTTTGCCACGACACGACCCACACACCAGCAATCATGGTCCGGTTATCTATTTTAGTGCATACATGTAGCATTCTATGTTAGCGAATATGGAGTTTAAATATGTGATGTGTCGGTATGCGGGTAATTATAATCGTCCCAATGCAGGTAGATTTAGTTAGCCGCATAACACCCGACATGTTTGTAACTGCCACAAGGCTTAATATATTCGTACTTTTGTCGCACTTATTGACGCTGATAAATAAAACAGGTTTAAAGAAGAGTGTGTATACGTAATGCTTATTGTCAATTAAAATAGATATACTGCTTTCAAAATGGCATGGTCATTTAAACATTTACCTGAATATACACATGGACGTATGTTATTGATGGTAGTAATTGGTTTGACAAAACTTACCATATGTCATTTTATCATAGCATTAGCATATCGCAATATGAGCTTGTCAGTCAGGGACTATACACAGTTTGCAAATAATCACGCATTTATTTTCGCCTTTTTATTGGAAGCAAAGTTACTGAAGTTAAACGACATCATCTGACCAGGATCTACACTGGGACTGAATAATTATGTATCAATTAGTGGTACATATGTTACTGATTCTCTCACTAGTATGTAATGATTATCCCACTTGACACACTAAGCATGGACAAACCTGCCAGCTGCGTGATACACTGGACCAGTGTACATATACAGTGATAGTGCTTCCGGATTACTCTAGTTACCACAGTTAATGTATTTATATAAATGGCCCGTCTGTATACTAATGCATGAATGACATAACGAACTATGTTGCCGCTGGTGGACTGTGTCGATTCACTACTTGCTCTGGGCTACACTGGTCGCAGATTCACTTGGATCATTTTCTCACAGCATGTCACGTGTGTATCAGTGGATTAAGTACAATGCTGTGTCCCGACAAGGCAGGCCTTGGTTACGGTGTTCCGTTAAGGCCATCGTAATATCGCTATCGGCGATGGCGATATATATATAGTACGGTAATACGATGACGATAGTACGATAGCACGATGACGATACCGCGATACCACGATGACGATACTACGATATTATATCGTACTATCGCCATCGTGGCATCGTAGTATCGTACTATCGTCATCGTAGCAACGTACTATCGTCATCGTACTATTGACCCGATAGCGATATTACGATGGCCTTAACGGAACACCGTACTTGGTACCAGTTTATCTAGTGTGGGTACAAACTTGTGATTGCCCCCACTGCTGCAACTGTAATCAAAATTCACATAATTATTCATAATTGTCGTCTTGTACAAACAAACAACAAGCGTTTCGCTATGCTTACATGTATCTTTCAGGATCTACTCTGATTTGTGAGACTGCCAGGGCTTACCTCGTCAGAACACAGCTATATAGCATTACTCAGTCAGTCAGCTTAAATTTAAGGGTGGGAATTCGCTCGAAGACCTTTCATACCCGAGATAACATTAATCCTAGACCAGTGCTATTGATAGGTCTCGCGCTCGGATGGTTCATTGCACATCTCAGTCTCGGTCAATCGGCAATTAGTGCCAGTTAGTTCAGTTAGCTACTGATGAAATGATTGGATTAAATAATCAATGCCCGGCACCCCATAGCTCAAACTAGACGGTGGTCAGTTCTGACCGCGTTACACAATTTATGATGGGATTAAATAAATCCAAAAAAAACACCCTGTGTATTCAGTGACCATCACGTGGTGGCCGATAATTACCTTAATGACATCTTGTATCTAGTGCCTAAAATCTGACACACAATTGCATGTTATATGTGTGTAAATACATATACTAAACACGTTTTCTCGACTCAACAAAAATATGACATACTTTTCCAAAATACCCATATAAAATGCAGTGAATAATTGTGTTATATTTGGATCTGGTTTTAGGCACCAGGGTCTATACAACATGTACTTAAGCAGAAACTAGACGGTGGCCAGTTGCCGTGCAGTTTATAATTATATTTCACACGTCGTCCGCTCTATATAATATCATAATGTCCCTTTTCCCATGGACTATACAACATGTCCTTAAAAATAAACTGGATGGTGGTCAGTCGCCATGCATTTTATATATTTCTCACGTCGTCCGCCCTATTTCACGATGCCCTATTTCACGATACGTATTGAATTGCTTAACCATGTATAGCCTGACCTGATGGGATATGATATGGGACTGGGCTATCATAATTTCCATGAAAATGTGTTTTTACCTATTTTTTTTACCTAATTTGACGGCATCTACCTTTAATTTATGAATGTATGACAAAACCCCATTTGACATAACCTCCTTCGTGTGAAACAAACAACTATTAATATATTGGCTAATGAAAAATTCAAGTAACAGTTTGGGCAGCTTTATGTTTTCAACATGTATAGAAAAGAACAGTACAGGGCATATACTAATACCAGATTGGGTACCTTCGGGCATCTGCGTAATTTCATGAAATATGTTTACAACTTTACAATATTTTTCGTAGATGACGTCAGAAGTTGACACAAATTTCATAGTACATGCGCAATTCCATTGCGCATGTACTCTAAAATGTGTGTCAACTTCTGATGCTATCTACGGAAATTATCACATCTTCTGTAAATACATTTCATAACATCACGCAGATGCTGGAAGGTACTAAATCACATGGCGTGTCTCAAATGATAAATAGACCGGCATTCAATATGATACTTTTAGTTGACACATTGCTTTTTAACATCACATATATTGCCTTTATTTATGACATTACATGTTCACGTTTATTATATGAGGAACCAATAAATAATGAAACAAATTTGACCACTGTCATGATATTTACCATTTTCTATATGACCACCAGTCGTAAAATGAGACAAGCCATGTACTTTTTTTACCTTCGTGCATCTGCGTAATTTGACAATATCGTCCGTATATGATGTCAAAAGTTGACACAAATTACACATTACACGCGCAATATAATTCCGCATATACTGACATTTTTGTCAATTTTTTAAGTTTTTTTATGAGAACTATTGTGAATTTTATAAACGTCTTTCATGAAATAACACAGATGTTTGAAGGTACAAAATCACATGGCGTATCTCAAAGGTCTATGACTGAATGGCGAATTGTGTAGGCTCTGATCTGATACTGTGATGCTATACACATGGGACTACACTGTTTTCATTAGCAACGAATAGGCAATATAAAACTTCATTTCGCCAGACCGATCGACAGTCTCCATTTCGTCATAGCACAACTATATATACCTTCTTATATTTAAGATTGCTAATAATTTAATTCATTAGCAAAGTATACAGTACTATAAAAAAAACTCCATTTTGCCAGACACTCCAACAATTAGGCCAGCCATATAAATTAACGTCCATTTCGCCCTGCGATCTACATTTCGCCGGATATATTCTGAGTACACAACTGTATAATAGATATAATAAGAACAATAATATGTTCATGCATTAATTAGCAAATTATAGGCAACATAAAATTCCATTTCACCCGACAATCTCCATTTCGCCGGACATATCCTGAGTACGGTCATTTATAATTTTGATATAAAATCAAATAATGAAAGAAAATACCTATTTTTTTTTCAATTATTAATTATACATATACAACTGTATAATAGCTATAATAAGTAAACAATTAATTTCATGCATTAATTAGCAAATTATAGGCGATATAAAACTCCATTTCGCCCGACAATCTCCATTTCACCCGACATATTCTGAGCACCGTCATTAATAATTTTGATATAAAATCAAATTATGTAAGAAAATACCAAATTTTTTCATGTATAAATTATACATATATAACTGTATAATAGATATAATAAGAAAACAAAATAATTTCATGTATTAATTAGCATGTTATAGGCGATATAAAACTCCATTTCGCCCGACAATCGCCATTTCGCCCTTTTCACCCAATTCGTACATCAGTCATACCCGATTTTACTTGTGTCATATAACAGTAATCTCCCTTGCCTTGGCCACTTTTCACATAGGCCATTTTTGGGTATTTTTCACTAATAACATCTTCACAATACAGATATATGGCTATATCCTGGAATAAATACAACTAGCATGTATGATTGTATGTTATTTCTATAAAACAATCACATTGTATGCTATTATATACTATATTTGGGTATATTTGGGCAATATTTGGGTATATTTGGGTATTTCGTGTCACCGCTATTACATTCGTTTAATTACTGGTCCATGTGACGTGTGTATAATTGTATCCTTTGTAATGACTATTGACTACTCGTATTGTCCTCGTATTGTTATATGTGTTATTCATTTAACTACATGCATGACGTTAATAATTAGCTAGTTGAATGTTACACTTCTAATTGCATGCATCATGCTGACACATTATATTTATTATTATGATATGTGACCTTTGTCCTTTGTATTCACAACGGACTACTTACACGTTATAATTGTATGGGGGTATGTGTCATTCTTTTAATTGTGTGCTCGTTTAAAATGTTTGAAATGCACTGCGAAAACTTGTTCAATTGCAATCACCAAGTAATAAATACACAAACTTATTAAGAAATATGTTGCAATTAACAGTGTTCACTACTCACTAGTCCCCACCAACTACAGACTTATCAGTAAGAAACATCATGTTTTATTCCGGGGAGGGAACTTTCATTTAATGCAGTCTCAATTCTTATTCTGGGGACCTAACTCGTGGAAGGCCCTCATTAAATTCCGTAAGGTGTCGGAATATGTCCGGAAAACGTCGCAAAAAGTAAACCTTTTTGTTGTCATATTAATTTATTTTTTTATCGGGAAAAATATTTATTTAATAAAAGGCGGTTTATTTAGCCTTAAGGTCTCACGGGACAGTGGGCTGCTAGCTTTAAAAAGGGGGTGGACGATTTTCTAAATACTTCACTACCGACCCTGTAAGTTACACCAGTGTGTCTAGAAAAATAGGTTTATGAATATTTCTTGACTTTGGGAGGCTTGACAAGGTGTATTTTTTAGAGTATTTCATAATTCTACGAAACTGAATGTTAGCTCCAGTTGATTATAACATCTTGGAAAATGTCGCCTGCTATGCTGTCTCACCGGTACAGTTTCGCGTCAGAATTTAAGGTATTTTTCGGGCATTTTGTAGCGAAAATTTAGAGCTGGTTATGACCCCGCTTTGAAATCATTTTCAGAAAATGGTGTGGTGTTACAAGTGATAGAACAAGACATAACAAAGTATCTGTGCCTCATATTTTCATGAAAACAATTCCGATAAATTCAGTCGTGTGGAAACTTTTGGCCAAAAATAGGTGGGTGGGGTAACTTTGTAAAAAATTAATTGAACACATCTGATGCGGTTACTGAATTTTTATTGTGGCGTGCTATTTGTACTTCATTTGCGAGTATTTGTCAATACTTGTCGCAAGAGCCTCCTTAACTGATTGTGAGAGGCGGTGATTTTTATAAGTCAACCGCCGCCCTCAGAAAAGCAGTCAATTTTGGCTATTTTCAACCGTCCTGTGATGCCTTAAGGGAAAAGTCTGATATTTCAAGGTGTCATATTTCACCTCTAACCAGTATTGTTTGACAGAAGAACATGTCCCAAGATAACATCCAGCAGTTTTAGTTTACTACACTCAAATATGCAGGGTTCAGCAGGGCTGGAGGTAAGCATGGTATTTTGCTGTCGATACACCGAAATGAAACTTCGCGTTTCGCCATTTTGGGGGTGGGCGATATCCGCGCCCAATTTCGACATCAGCTTTCATTTTGTACATTTTTCTTTGTTTACGTTTTACGTAAGATTGATGAAATTAGCAATATAGAGCGAGACGAGCCGTTTCGGGGGAAAAATATTTCCCCTTAAGGTCTCACGGGACAGTGGGCTGCTAGCTTTAAAAAGGGGGTGGACGATTTTCTAAATACTTCACTACCGACCCTGTAAGTTACACCAGTGTGTCTAGAAAAATAGGTTTATGAATATTTCTTGACTTTGGGAGGCTTGACAAGGTGTATTTTTTAGAGTATTTCATAATTCTACGAAACTGAATGTTAGCTCCAGTTGATTATAACATCTTGGAAAATGTCGCCTGCTATGCTGTCTCACCGGTACAGTTTCGCGTCAGAATTTAAGGTATTTTTCGGGCATTTGTAGCGAAAATTTGAGCTGGTTATGACCCCGCTTTGAAATCATTTTCAGAAAATGGTGTGGTGTTACAAGTGATAGAACAAGACATAACAAAGTATCTGTGCCTCATATTTTCATGAAAACAATTCCGATAAATTCAGTCGTGTGGAAACTTTTGGCCAAAAATATGTGGGTGGGGTAACTTTGTAAAAAATTAATTGAACACATCTGATGCGGTTACTGAATTTTTATTGTGGCGTGCTATTTGTACTTCATTTGCGAGTATTTGTCAATACTTGTCGCAAGAGCCTCCTTAACTGATTGTGAGAGGCGGTGATTTTTATAAGTCACCCGCCGCCCTCAGAAAAGCAGTCAATTTTGGCTATTTTCAACCGTCCCGTGATGCCTAATCAGCAATAATTAACAATAATTTTGTATAAAAACAAATACGAAACTAAGATTCAACTCAACATTCCTAAACGAAAAGGCGGTTTTTTATGTTCATTGAAAATAAGACAGTATTCTACATATTCATGCTTAGTAGGCTATTTGCGAGAAGTAGGCACTCCGGCATTACAGTGGGCTAGCTTATATATAGTTTGCCGAAATAGTCCAGCCTACAGCTGTACATTGTCACATGATATTGTGATTGACCCAGTAGACGTTGCTTACCAGTATCCGTTTTGTTTCATTTCAAAACTTTCTTTCAACAATCCTACATCTATTGGGCTATTCCAGTTTATATAAGTACCCCCCTGAGGAAGAGAAAATAAGTGCGATGGTGTCATTTGTACAATTATAAGTCTGACGAGTTTAGCATAGTTCCGAGTTGAGTACAGAAAAAGTTTCATAACCTCGGCCCGAGGTTATGAAACTTTCCATACTCGACTCAGAAATACTATTTAGAACACATATTCTTGCTCGAAATGAAATGTCAGTGAATGTAGTTCTTGATCTGGATTTACCAGGAGCATGTTTCACCATCGATCTAAAGGGAGCAATCATTTTTTTTCTTTCTCGATTTGATTTATCTATCACCCACATGGGTGATAATTTATCTATTTATTGCGGCTCAAAGTCTTCCTATATCAGTATATGCTTTTAAAAATTATTTATTCATTTAACCATACAAACAATTTAGATGTCCGTGTTCTTGTCAATATTTTATTTATTTCTATATTAATATGTATTGGCAGCTCATTGGAATGCGCTATGACGTGTATATAAAATGTAAAAACAATTCAACGTCAAATGTCATAGAAATTATCATTTATAGGATATATGTATTTTGGCGATAGTTAGTTACAGATTGTCACTGTGGGTAACTAAATCTGGCGTACTGTTCTGTTTGTTTGATTCTATGTGTATGGTTGGGATCAACCAATCAGTCTCTCGGTTTGATAAAAAAATTTATAACTTTGGCCGAAGCTCTCGTATATCTTGGTGGAATACTTTAAGCGTCTAAATTAAGTGTTTTATTCTATATCCCGAAAACTGACACAACATTATCATAAAGTTGATTGTCCGACCAGTAGCTGAATATAGTTCTTTTATTTGAATCATTATATATGGTGTCTTGATGGACCTAGTACTTAGAAGGCAATGTTCATACATATTTTCTTCCAAACATTTCTCTGCATGCAAATAAACATTGCACACTTCCCTCCCAAAATAAAACATTATTTCTTAATCTTCTTTAGTAATACAATGTAGAATAGTGTCTCTACTAGAAGACGTACACAACAATAATTTGCAACACGAGCACGCATTTTGTAGGAATTATCACAAACATTTTTATTCCTAGTACGGGGTCCATCAAAAGACTAATATGTATACATAGTAAATTAGTAATACAACAGAAAGTTAAGAAATAGGCAAATTATTGTAAATAATGTGTTTTGTATGAATAAGACCGCACATGTATAGGTATGATAAAGTGACTAGGTCAGATACGACTACATATATAGCCACCAAAGCTGCAAAGAATAGCGAATATGTCAAATGATCATAAATAATTCTGCTACGCCATTTGTCACCACCGAACATAAATTTCACAAGAAAACTTGCTATTTTCGGCATTGGTACGGAGATTACGGCGAGTTGATTTGCAGTAAAGAATGCACCAGGAATTCTTTGTTTTTATGGCGTAGTGTATATGGGCTGTCATTTGCCGTGTTGTCGACTTCCTCTGTGTTTTGTGTAATGTGTATTGGAAGTTGTGTACTGCGGTTTTAAGTTCACAGTCAAGATGGCGGACGGTGGTGCTGTTATGCACGTTGAAATTTGGGGACATTCTTTCGTTTCACGTTTGGCGAGTTTTGTTGAGAGGGAGCAGGGTCGCATCAACTTCGGCTTTTCAGAGTACAAGATGAAGGTTCACATTAAGGGATTTGGTGGTCTGAAGTTGCACGACGGACGTTTGCATAGTTTTGATAAATCCTTGCTTTGTACTTGTAATATTGTTGTTGTATACCTTGGTTCAAATGATCTGTGTGACCCAGCATGCGAAGACTAAATAACGAAGTATCAAAGTTTGTTGTGGACTTGTTGTCGTATTGTGAGTTTATTCATCATGGACTGCAGGTGCAGCGGGTCATAGTTTGTCAGCTGCTTCCTAGGAGACAGGAACCATATCCGGGTTACAACAGCAGAGTGGTAGAAGCCAATGTTGGTATTGAACAGGCTGTGACCTCGGGTGATTATGATGGCGTACAGTTCTGGAAACATCGCTGTGGACTTTGGAATCCATGTCAGCAGATATTCGCCAGCGACGGGGTTCATCTCTCGTGGGACGGTGGGTGGCAGGTGGGAGCACGCGATGGGTAATTTAATGATCAGAGTTCATCCTTGCCGGAATCCCGACTGGAGACCTGGTTTGGCCCTCACATATGTCTTTGGCATTTTGTATGTGACAGTTGAATCTGGTTATACCCCTTATAAGAGTAATCCTACCGGTATTACTTTTAAATAGGGGAAGGGGCCAAGTGACTTTTGTGCGGTATGGACCTGGCATCCGGTCAGGTTATTCTAATTTCAGAGCTGAATATGTTGTATCTCGATGTAAATATTCCGTTCTGATTTTGGGATTTCCCCCCCAATGCAGCAGGTTAAAACGGGATCGAACCTGTTTGCCCGGCCTTACATGACCTTAGCTGTTGATAGGCCGTTAAACACCAATAAACAAACTCTCGTGGGACGTGGGTTATGTCGAGTACATGAAGAGTGTGAAGAATTGTGTACGTTGGGTGTTTAATAGTCTGCAAGGTAGGAGCTAATACTTTGGTTGGTCGGTTGTGCTCCAAACGATTACAGGACTTGGGGCCAGTGTCCTGTATGTAGGTTGGGGGTATGGTGACTTCATCGACATGTTTTTATTTGCTCCCAATGTTGGTTTCAGCTTGTATTGGTCCGTTTCATTGCACTTGTGTATGTAGACAACTGAATTGTGGACACTTATGGGGGCCGGGAGCTGGTTGCTAACCTACTACATGTAACATTACTATTGGCTTCTAGCATTCTGAGGTTCATTCGTGTATGTGTTATTGACCTACATATTTGCGTGTAAACTGGACCACAGAATGCATGTACTACACAATCATACAGTGTTTATATATGGCCAGCTACTGAGAAAACGGACCTTACAACAGATGCGAGCGGTGTGGGCCCGGATCGGTCTGTGCCTCCGCGCAGTCTGATCGGGGTCTAGGCTGTTTGTTATTTTGTCAGTGAAGTACAATCAATAATTCTAGCGAATTGCTTATTATCCACGCTGGTTCCCCGGCCTGAAATGACCTTAGCTGTTGATAAGTCGTTAACACCAATAATTAATCAATTAGCAACACATTACACACATTGCGAGTGTTCAACATGCAGATGGGTCCTGGTTCCAGGCCACAACTATTTATACCTTATATTCATAGTCTGCTTCACTACTGGATATTCGATTTACTAAATAATATTTTATTTGCGAATCGGACACTTGAAAAGAGGATTTTGCCCTGGTCCGTCAAGTGACACCATTAACCAAGAGAATAATAATTACGGTAATTTACCATAGTTTAGGTTCGCCAGACAGTTATTGAGATGGTGTCATTTGACAGTGGTACGCTAATGCACGCTTCGTTCGTCACCTGATTTGACGAACCTCGGCCAAAATTAATTTTTCAAGAGTCTCTTTTTCCTAAATGAAACATTATTTCTTGCCTTCCTTTAGTAATACAATGTAGAATAGTGTATAGAAGAGGTGTACAACGTTTGTTCGCAAGCAGAAAAAGTATTTGGAAGGAAATGATGATGTGTGGTTACTTAAATTTGCATATTTACATAACGGAATGAATCAAATTATATAGATAAATTATTCCCCCTTACCCAGGTGGGAGTATTCCGGGAGATTGCCGTAAAGTCAATGGAAATCAAATGAAAAATCCACCTCAAAAACCAAAAGTTGTTCACAAAAAAATCTATATCCACACTTTTATTATACTTTAGTGCTTATGTTGTTAGCATAGAAATTAAATAGTATATGCTGTAGTTAGGAAATAATACGCATATGTAATAAGCACATTCAGCTGTGTGCATGTATTAGATAATTGGGGGATGCCCACCGCAAAGCACTGCCAAACATGTGACCTTGACCTACATTTTACTGACAAAGCGATTGGTGGGGCATCCATGCTCTACATTTTCTACTTTGTGTCCAATTTCAGATATGAGTGAACAAGCAAGAGCAGCTGCCCTCTTACGGGAGGCTGCTAACCTGCTGGCAGACACACCGTCTACGACCACGACAGCGTCGTCCTCCACCTCCATCCAGTTTGCGCCCTATAGTCGGGCACTGCTGGCGTCTAGACAAACGACGTCATCCTCCACCATCCAACAAGCCACCAGGGCTCTGTTTGCTCCATACAGATCCAATAGAACGACGAGGGTGCGCAAGGACCTGTCGGTGGCAGTGACTCATTGGTCACACAGATTCTGTGTGCTGGCCGAGTGCTCTCAGGTATTTTTAGTCACAGACTTAAAAAAACTTTTCTGTTTCTGGTTTCCTCCACCCTTGAAACTGGCCGTGCACTGGGTCACTGAATACAAAATTGCCACAAAAGTGTTAAAGTTTCTCATTCAATTGTGTTCTCAGCTATACCTCAGAATGCACCAACTGTCATTTAGTTTAAAAAAAACAATGGATCTTGACTCTAAGAAATGGGACTATTAGTATTATGTATAGTGAAACCTGTCCATTTGATATTCAACGATATTGCCTGGTTTTAGGTGTTAAATCTGCTGTTCCACATCCCAGGTTGTACTATAGGGAGATATTTTTTTGTCCATTCTGCGGCATTCATAAGTCATAAACAGTCATTTACATTTATCGGACGTGTTTATTGATTGGCATTATTTTACTTTCATATCAAACATGAATTTTCACTCTTAACCCTTTCAACCCCACACCATTCTGCGGCATTCATAAGTCATAAACAGTCATTTACATTTATCGGACGTGTTTATTGATTGGCATTATTTTACTTTCATATCAAACATGAATTTTCACTCTTAACCCTTTCAACCCCACAGGCCTGTATAGTGGTTTTGGCAAAAAAATACAGATCCAGATGAGCTGGCTCGTGACGAGCCGTCTCGTCAGGATCAGCACTTTTTGCAAGTAATATTCATATTTTCTAGAACAAAAACATCCCCATTTTCATAAATGGACTACGGTAGTCTGAAAACCATTTTGTGACCATTGGATTGGTTGCAAAAGTAACATATCACAGTCCATTCCAGTTCCTTGGGGTTGAAAGGGTTATGATCAGGGGCGATAACCATGCAGTTATTAGTAGTTGTTAAGTATCAAATGTACATTATGCAGGATTGGAACTCCACGGAATACTTGACGTTCTGAAACGGCATCCTTCACAGGCACAGTCCTATTTATGTGAGGACAGCATACCAATAGCAGATGATGTGTTTTCTTTCTACACACCTACATGTACCTACTCTGGCAAGTATTATAGCAACCGGTAAGTGGCACATCAGCCACACTTATCAGCCAAGGCTAATGCAAACATGCTGTTTTAAAATTAACATGACAAACAACATAAATGTAATAATAAGTATGTTAATCAATCTGTATACAACAGGTAACTTATTTTTAATCGCTACAATGTTAAAATAATCACTAAATAGCAAATACGTTTGTCAATTTCTCCCAACTGAACAAGGGAGAAATCATTTAATATTGCCATTATTGCCCTGCGTTTACTGACATGGATCAAACACGGGGACAACAACAACGAAGTGTAGATTACTGTAGGCACTTTGAATTTGATAAATGACTAAATGAGACAGAACTTCAAGCTTCCATTGGTTACATTTGTTGCCCGAGGCTGAAGCTTATCATATTACATAATGATAATCATCAGCTCATTGCATCATGAATGGTTAGTTCTTCAAAGTTCTTGTGGAGATTTGGAACATTTGACTAATTTTCGAAAATTTTCTTTGTAATTTGTGTAGGCTACTGGAGGATGACCAGTGACGGCACAGGCCCAGTGGCGGCACAATGTGTTCAAACAAGCAAACAACAACATCTAATGATCTAGCAAAAATCTGATATTATAAATTAAATCAATGTTTGAAAATGATGAAACTACAAAAAGGAATTTGATCTACCATGCCTCTTGACGTCATCTATGACGTTATGCCGCCACTGGGTCTGTGCCGTCACTGGCCCTCCGTCAGTATATCTAGTCATATATACATCTGAGCAGGCGACTGTTCTTTGATCTGTTGATAGAGACAGGGGTGGTCGTGAACGGGTCGGGTGGAACTCAACTAGGTCGTGGACTAAACCACACGAGTAGATTTTTCGAAAACAATGCAAGTTAACGTCATAATGTGGCTATGCATATTAATATATGTACCATACAAATATTTTGGCCTTCAGTATATTACATATTAAAACTTTCGGCACGTAATTGAATGGAGTGGAATCGTGGCCCTCATAGGAATCGATGTAATCGT
>JAQRGA010003368.1:0-14784 GCA_029237695.1 Conchocele bisecta | reverse complement strand
AACGGAAATGGTTTTACTAATATCATCAACCTGGGGCCGGTTTCACTAAACTTTGTACGACTAAAATGTTCGTAAGTGCAAATTTAGGATGTCTGAACATTTCAATTGTTGGATTTACATTTATTGAGCATGCAGCCTATGCTCAGTAAATGTAAATCCAATAATTGTTTACAAGAAAACAGTGTTCATGTGCATTTGCAGACTATCATAATTTTGCACTTACGAACATTTTAGTGGTACGAAGTTTAATAAAACGGCCCCCTGGTTCATTAATATTAGCAGTTAAACTGTATATTTACGTATAGCTTACAATGGAAATGCATTATACGTGGGTGCCAGGAACCTGGGGCCCGTTTCACTAAGCTTCGTACGACTAAAATGTTCGTAAGTGCAACTTTAGAATCTTCTGGAAATTTCAATTTCTGAATTTACATTTATTGAGCATAGGCTGCATGTGCAGCCTATGCTCAATAAATGTAAATCCTATAATTATTTACAAGAAAACAGTGTTAATGTGAAATTTACAGACTATCATAATTCTGCACTTACGAACATTTTAGTCGTACGAAGTTTAGTGAAACGGGCCCCTGTTACTGACGAATTGATATAGGTATAGTTCAAAAACGAGATCGGAAAGCGAGGAAAACTGAAATGCACCCACGTATGAGTATATCTAGCGGTATACAATCTAGAAACAAAATTGCTACATGTACCCCACTCCATACATCTTGCGAGGGTAGCAATTTAACCCCAGCTATTTAATGTAGTGATTTTTGCAATCGGTTATCCGGTGTGTTTGATATGTTAGTGATATAAAACTGGCAAAGCTGCATCAATACATTATTAATAAAGAACATACACATGCAGAAATTAGTTATTTTACCGTGTCAAGGTGTTTATCTGACATTTACATGTATATCTTGTAAATGTATAAGCTTCATTTCGTTATGTTGAATGTTGAACATGGGGAAATTATTTCCCTGTTCTATTATTTTTGGCAATTTACTAGTTCTACATCAAATATTATTTGTTTAACATGTTTAAAGGTATAAACTATACAGTTTACTAAAGTTTGACCTACATGCAACCGGTTTGGGTATGCACTTCGGTTGTTCACATTTTTTGAATGGGTAAAATTATAGCCGTAGATAACATTTCTGAGGCGAATTATTCACTGGTCACAAAAAGTCATAAACCAAAGTTCTCCAGTTTTACATGTGTGACTATGACAGTATAAATGGGGTTATCGCTTTTGCGACCAGTGTAGATCCAGATCAGCTGTGCATCCGCACAGGCTGATCAGGACCTGCACTGTTTGCCATTCCATCAATGAAACACCCATGATAAGTTACTACAGTGGTCACAAACCGCATTGTAGCCGTAGATAACATATCGGAGGCGAATTATTGTAGCTATAGACGATCCAATAAAAAGTAAACGTAGAATAAATCCATAGCATAAAAATACGGCAACGAATGCGCAATGGAACGGGAATGCCAATAACCCCCACAATAAAGACAGTTGCCAGGAAATGTAAACAGATTGCACCGACAGACGATACCATTGAACGATATGATAAACTAAGAATATGTGGGTGGTTGGTCGGGCGAACGCGACGGCGTAAATTAACGGTAGGGGTTCCTCTTTATAGGAATCACGATTTGCATGGTTTGGCCATCAGGTACATTTATCTTTGGCGCTTTTGTTACCTGGGAGTTGAATTGGGTTATTTCCCATTATAAAAGTAGTAATATTATTACTGATCCTGCTGCTTTTGGGAGGGGGCCAAGTGATTCTGGTGTGGCGAGGACCTGGCACCAGATCATGATTATTCTGATTTCAGGGCTGAATATATATAGTTTTTTTATTGTAAATATTCAGTTCTGATTTTGGGATTTCACCCCATTTTTAAATGTACTTGAACATGTACATGTACTTGTACAGGTAATATATGGGATTTAGTATTAAACCAATTTACCCGGCCTTAAATGACCTTATCTGTTGATAGGCCGTTAAACCACAACAAACAAGCAAACAAACTTAGAATCTATGAGTTGTTAGCTTTGTGTTCGTCGGCTCTTTTGCACTCCGTAGGAATGTACTTTTTAGCAGCTTTTTTTCTTCTAAAAATCACGGCTATTGGATTGGCGGGCGGCGGTGCGGGCGGCGGTGTCCACAATGTTAAGTCTTCGTGTTTAGGTCCATTTCTCTGTTACTGTGCCACCTACAACAACAACCATACGTGCACAACGTCATAACCAATAGTGCACATCACACACCACCATCCAAACTGTGACCTTTTGTTACCTTGATCTATTTTTTCGCGCAATCAATGTTAAGTTTTCGCGTTTAAATCTGTTTCGCACTTACTATACCACATAGAACCACATACTTGCACAACTTCCTAACCAATAGGTGCCCACCACATACCCTGATACCACTATCCAAA
Source organism: Conchocele bisecta (assembly GCA_029237695.1). Taxonomy (NCBI): domain Eukaryota; kingdom Metazoa; phylum Mollusca; class Bivalvia; order Lucinida; family Thyasiridae; genus Conchocele; species Conchocele bisecta. The sequence continues at coordinate 12,335 of JAQRGA010003368.1, read as the reverse complement.
ATGTGACCATTTTTTAGCTGCACCTATTTTTTCAGCGTAATCGACTTAGCCATTTTCAACGTTAAGTTTTCGCGTTATATCCGTTTCTCACTTACTGTACCACCTATACCTTATTTGCACAACTTCATAGCAACAGGTACCCACCACATACCACCGTCCAATATGCGATCTGTTTTTGACCTTGATCTATTTTGTCTCCACGTTTTGCCTCATACATTTTCAACGTTAAGTTTTCGCGTTTAAATCCGTTTCTCAGTTACTGTACCACCTAACACCGCCATACTTGCACGACATCACAACCAACTGGTGCCACCACATACCACTGTCCATCATGTGACCTTTTGTACATGGACCTATTGTATCCGCGTCATCCACACATCCATTTAAATTGGACAACACTCATGAGACAGCACATATCTTTACTCGTATATTGTACTCGTGCATGCATGCCAGCCCACAACTGGCTTCATGTGTCATCTTAAGACACTGACAGGTCAAATGACCGACCGTATGTTGACCAGCATATCGAGGAGAGAGACTGATTATTTTGGCACACTTTATATTACCTCTGCGTTATGAATGTATTCATGAGTCGGTCTGGCGTGGTGACAAACATCAGATGTCGTTAGATACTAGTTAGACAAGGCAGTACATTGTCGCCGGCAGACTACGACAGAACATGTATCGGATAATAATAAAACACGTTGTAGCCGTCTGCGACAATAGGCCAAGGGGAATGTGTCACCAGAATAGAGCCCGACCCAGGGGCGGTTCTAGAGGGGGGTGGGGGGAGGGGTGTGTTCCGGAGTTGCAACCCACCCCCTTCGTTCAGCCACTGAGTTTACATAGATCACAGTTTACCACCAGTTGGAGTCTGAATTTAAATGCCGTACAACACAGGAAAGTGCATTTCGAAGAGCTCACAAATAGGACAACCGCCTAGTTTTGAACGGTAACTCTTGCAATTACTCCCGTACCGTCCGTAGCTAGCTACGGACGGTACGGGAGTAGATTGCAAGAGTTGCCTTCGCAAGTAGACACCCCTCCCCCCGTTCCTCAAATGCTGGATCCGCCGCTGCCACCATTAAATCGGCCATGATCTGTGTACTCACTGCTCACAGTACCGCACCACTGCCAGTCACTCTATTACATAGCATAGGCATCGTTGTTATTTCAGGTCTTGCCAAACCTTACATCCGCACCACTGTTACAATATACAATATGCTGGTAGAAATATTGACTTTATGACAACAATACGGCATCGGCACGAGTTACTGTGCCTGTGTCCATTTGACGAATGTGTCAAAACACCGTATTTATTTCAAATCCCAAACATATGCATTCATAATTATGGCTTCTATCGTGGATCAATGTGATTCCAGTATAATCGCAATTTCTCGAAGTCATAGTGAGCTCCAGACACGTGAAAACCTATTTAATAGTTCCGAAATGAGATTCAAATATCATGTTAATAGTCAAAAGGTTTTTACGCCAAACACATCCGGTATGCTAGAATTTACTTGTCATACCGCAGATAAGTTTCTCGGCTTTTGATTGGCTAGCTTGCCTGGTCATATATATTATATGACCTGCCAAGGCCGTCGGACATAGAGAAATTGCGATTCCCCTTCGGCGCCTCGCGTCCAATGAAGACACATTTTGCAAGCGTCTAGCGATTGCGAATTGTATTCCTCACTAAACACAATAAAACCCCGAATTGATCAATAAAAGTAACAAATTGTACACTCAAAACCAGTCTTTATTGTTTATTTTTCCATAAATATTCTTCGCTCACCAAAATATGAGCGAAAAATTAGCCAAATTGTCCCGTTTAGTGTTTTCAAATCTCAACACACTTGGCTTCGTGACACGGCTATATTTAGGTCACAAACTATGGGTTCCACGCACGAAACGCGGCGTAGCAATGAAAGCGAATGTTTGGGAACCAGTCGCATTCTTGTAGAGGCGCCAAAGGGAGAGCAGATCGATAGAGCAGTGGAATATAAACACGATATAAAAAAACTGTCATAAAGTCGTTTTTGATGGATTTCTTACTCCATATTTAGTTTGTTTTCGTTTAATAAAAAAAGAAAATGTTCATTTACGCCTTTATATTACGACTGACGGTAGAAAATCGAATCTCGGATTATTTTTCTTCCTGAAAAAAGGCAAAGATCAAAAGAAGAGATATGTTTATACGGCCAAATAAAGGATCTGCGGTATGACAAATACGTTATTGTGATTCTACACAGGCTATATGGTGTAATATTGCCGGTCTGAAGGTATGTTCACCTTCGGCTATCGCCTCGGGTGAACATACCTCCAGACGGACAATATATAGCCGAGGGTGAACATACCTTCAGACGGGCAATATTACACCATATAGCCTGTGTAGAATCGCAATAACTTATAATGTTACCGCTGGTATTTTTAACGCTGTAAAAATGTGTATACGGTTATCGTGGTCTCCACCAACATATGATCATGGTTGCATGCATGTGCAACTGTAATTACATTTATGTATTGACCGAATACGTACTGACTGATAACATATTGTTGTACCAGGCATTGCCCTGATATAAACATCCGGGTTACAACGAAGTGAAAACTGACGTTCCATTGGTCGGATGACGCCACGTGACGTTACCGAATGACGTCAGTTTAATGACGCAACTTAAACAAGTCCGCGTTCTGTCCATATAATACGACGTCATCTGTGGTCATTTTCTTGCATAAACCGTTACCTGATAAATAGAATACCAGGCTAGTGTATTTTGATATCAAGTTTATCAGGCTCGGCTCGGAAACGGTAGGCAAGCTTCGGAATTCCTACGCGTTACCTAGCCTTGCCTGATAACCTTAATATCAAAAGACACTAGCCTGGTATTCTCTATATTATTGCAGATAGTTACGCCTCTTATCAATTTGCTCTATCCATAGAAGTACGTCATTAGATAATGTAATATGTATGTACAATGATTGCATAATACATATTATTTGTTCCAGACAAACAAGAAGAATATTTACATAAGATCAGAATAAATATTGGAAGATTACCTGAATGTGTTCACGGTCAGGGTTTTACTATTTCTAACGGTAAAGGTGCGAAAGTAAGCGCCGGACACAAAGAATATCTTAGGAAAGATACTGACTGCAACATGACTATGATTCAAGGTGTATGATTACGTGGTACTAACAACAACAACAAGTACCGATTCAAAGTACGTATTATTTTATAGTGTCCTTATTACGTAACGGATTTTGATGTAATATGGCGCATCAAACGCGTCTTGTTAAGCTGCATTTGGAGGTCTCTTTATTTTCGCCCTAACGTCTGTCGTTTTTGCGAAGAAACGATTTCCGTGTCTCCGACACGGAAATCGATTCTTCGCAAAAACGACATAAGTCTGTGCCAAACTCCCTAGACCACCAAATGCAGCTCATGAAGACGCGTTTGCTACGCCATATTTCATCAAAATATGTTGCATATTAAGGAAAATATCAAATAATACTTACTTTGGAGTGGGCGACGTTGTTGTTGTAACCATGTGATCATGCACCTTGTGATTTGCATTTTACAAATGTAATCTACGTCCTCTTAAAATGTATACCAGACTCAACAATTTAAATTATATCGGATTGATAAAACAATGACCCCAACATTCCAATTCCCATATCTCTGTCACTCAATGTGTATAATATGTCAGTGTAATTTCTCATAGCATCATTTCATGTCGATATTTCCGACATCTGAATTGTGGGTGGCAGGTGGGAGAATGCGATTTGTAATTTAAGATCGGGGTTTATCCTTACCGGAATTCCGGCTGGAGGTCTGGTTTGGCACTCACATACGTTTTTGGTATTTTGTATGTGACAGTTGAAACTGGTTAAACCCCTTATGTGAGTATTACGATTATTCGTAATCCTATTTTAGGTGAAGGGCCAAGTAACTTGGTGTGGTATGGACCTGACACCAGTAGCCTATTTAACCAACATTGCAAAGTATACTTATCTAGTAAAGTATGCTTTGAGGGAGAAATTTTCAATTTAAGGATATATTTGTTAATTTTTATTATACTGAATTTATTACATGAGCTGTTGATGGGCCGTTAAACACCAATAATTCCAGCACAAAAATATTTACACAATTCCCAAACATTTGATTGGCCCGTAGCAAGTCTCTGTCCAAAATGTATATCCCAGTAAACTCCCACGCCGAACTACTTTCCGTAACCGTGAGGCGCAGTTAAAATAATTCTTAAGAAAACGGAAAATAATTCAATAACTATTCAGACCTCCAATTGTTCCAGAATATTTTCTTATCGGCGACAGAACATTATCCATTTACCACTGCCGCATAGGAAACCAATGTCGTAATCTTAATACTGATCTATATAGGAATCACTTGAGAGAATCCCCTTTATGCCAATGTATACTCGAACATGAAGATGCCGAACATTTCCTTTTTAAATGCCAACTATTCCATCAGCAACGATTCAATTTTTTTGCAGCAACCCGTCAGTACCATCCACTATCTGTTAAAACCCTATTGTTCGGAAACGAGTCACTAAATGTGGAAGACAATACTCGCATATTTACAGAAGTGCAAACTTACATTAAACTGACTCGACGATTCATATAAACTGCATCCGTATATGTATTGCGTTTTTACAAAACAACATTAAACAAGTAACGTCTATATAACAATTAAATATTTACATAAATACTGCGTTCCTGCATGAATACAATTATTTTAAATGGTTACATGGGCTCGTGCTCGTGGGTCTTCCGCGATGTGTTAGGTGCTCCGTGCTCGCATTTGGACTTTCTATCGGTCATGATTGGGCTTCGCTCGGTAATGGCCGGCAGAGCTGTTTGATTTCGAGTATGGGGTACGTGAGCATATTCTGGGGGTCTCATAATCGTGGTCCCAGATTCTGGAGTGTGTGCGGTGAAGACGTTTGTTGCAGCACAACTTTACATTGAACACTTATCCTGTTTTATTGTTTATTTTCGATCTATCATGAGCACATTAATATGACTGTTTACGAAAAACATATTGTTTCAACACCTAGACTGATGTGCTCATGTGCACATCGATATATTTGTGTATATATATGTGTATATAGATATATATGTATATATATGTGTGTATATATGTGTATATATATGTTTGTATATATACTTGCTCTACATAATATGTAAAACATCATAATTATTTACCTACCACTATTATACCACTTTATATATATGCAATAAGCAATTGGGACGGGCTGTAACTAATGTTGCTAACCCGTTTGCTCTTCTAAATTAACCTGTATTTATTAACTGTAAAGTTACATTGTACATTTAGAGCAATAAAATATGTTTAAACTAAAACTAGATAGCTTGGAAATTATCTAACTAAGCATGTGGAAATTGTTTTTTCGCAATAAAATCAATATTTGACCAAATTTCACGAAATAAAAAGAAGGCTCACTGTTAAATATTGCTTTAATTTAGTTTTATAGAAATCAATATTGTTTTTGCATTGTTTATACAGCCGTAACATTTGGGCAGGTTCGTGAAACAGATAGTAAGCAGGACAGTTCTGTGACGTAGATAAGTAGTAAAAAGAAACTTGCATCAAGCGCCTGCTTGATATTGATGGATATGCCTTATACGAAATTCCAGTTCTAATTTGCTTTTTCTGTGGATTATTATCACTTTACTCTAACATATATTTCTCGCAAACTACTGATCGTATTTACATACCATTACGTGGCAGGGATTCCGCTGGGGAAAATAAAAAAATCGCAAATTCGAGTTTGTTATCGCCAATTGTTTATTATTATCGCAAATTGCGAAAGTGGCGATCGCCAGCGGAATCCCTGGCGTGTATGCCCACACATGAGTGTCCCAAAATTGATTCAACGTGCAACTAGTATCACTATTCTATATGAGAAGCAGCACCTGCAGAGAAATCCTGCAACGAGTTCACATGTCACTCAATCAGTGGACATGCAGTCATAAAGTTATAGGACCATTTCTGTCAATATCTAAGAAGCATTTGGTCAAATCAATTGTGAAATATGTTATCAGAAAGCGGGTTCATTTGTGCAAACGATAACATATCGGTTACATGAAGTAAATCTCAAAATTTGGAACAGTAGTCACGGAGCAATATTACCGTAAATGAGTAAATAACAGTGTTTCATTCGCTTTAAAAGTAATGTCCGCAAGCCTAAATATACTTTTTATCCCGTTAACACAGTGCGTATGTGCCGTGAAACACGGTGCCGAGATAATCACTGCGTATGAATATGTGCGGTGACTGGGATTATCTTTTTGCATTTTAAAGCCATTTGTATGTATTGACAGGATAAATAGAATAGCAGGTTAGTGCCGTGAATGGGAAAAATATCTGGCGCGGCACGGAAACGGGATGGGCTCGGCAGAGCCTCGCCCATCCCGTCTCCTAAGCCTTGCCAGATATTTTTCCCCATTCACGGCACTAACCTACTATTCTCTATTTAATCGCACATTTGCCATTTCTTTGTCGATTTGTATTGTAATGTAGCCTGTTTCATTGTATGTAGGTTTTGTCATCCAATGATCTAAATCATTCTGGTGGAGTGGAACTTGTATTTTATGTATTTTGGCGCATGTTTGGTTACATGTTATTTTCTATATTACAATGGCATTCAATACTTGGTTGTGTTCATCATGAATTAATAACCTGCGTATACAAGGTGTATGATCACGTGGTACTAACAACAACAAAACGTACTGAAACTTCCAGAATCCATCTGATTCAAAGTACGTATTCTTTTATATTGTCCTTATTACGTAACGGATTTTGATTAAATACGCGTATCAAACGCGTCTTTTTAAGCTGCATTTGGTGGTATCTGTACTTTGGCCCAAACTTCTGTCGTTTTTGCGAAGAATCGATTTCCGTGTCGGTAGACACGGACATCGATTATTCGCAAAAACGACATAAGTCTGTGCCGAACTCACTGGACGACCAAATGCAGCTCATGAAGACGCGTTTGCTGCGCCATATTTCATCAAAATCCGTTACATATTAAGGAAACTATACAATAATACTTACTTTGGAGTGGGCAAGATTTCAACACTTTCAGCCACTGTTTTTGTTGTTATAACCACGTGATCATGCACATTGATATGCTTCCAATATACACGTGTAATATATCTCTACTAATATTTCAACATCGTGACAGAATGCACACCATTGAGTTGGAGTCAAAATGCTCCGTCCATTTACGTTTCGTCATAAATTATGACTTTGTATTTCCTACAATATCTGTTTTACATAATACATGTATGCTTGTTTTCTAAGGAAGTAAAACATTGGCCAGGGCACAGTTCAAACATTTATTTCATGTAAAGAGCAAAACAGTTCGAGTCCAGCACAATATATACTCCGTACAACTATGACACAAGAAACGCAGGTATGTCATGAAACGTAGAATTTTTGAACGGCTCCGTAGTGACGTTAAATCGTTGCCATAACTACACATGACATCCGAAAAGTATGTTTTTATTTGCAAACCAATTTGATTTGACCACATGTAAATGTCATATAAAGATGAGCAATGATAGTGACGAGCATGTACGAGGTGCAGTCATGAAGTTCTCGGACTTTATTGATAAAAACATTAAAAACACTTCTCCGTGGAATTTTTTTTTAATTTTTATCAGTAAAGTCTGAGAACTTCATGACTGCACCTCGACCATGCTCGTCACGATCTCAATCAGATGTGCTGAAGTCGGGAGTCTTGGAGCGAAGCGTAACATAATATTCAACGGATCAGAGGGTTGGTAGTCCGGCTGGACCGCTGCTAGTCTATCCGTTTCAGCTGATAGACTCACATTACTACGACATGACTTTATACTCAGATGATTCAATATTCAACTGCCGGTTCAGCTGGGACCATCTCGCTATTGTATATAACCCCTGGATTCATTGCCACAAAAACTTTAACGCGTAAAACACACTATTATTTCACTTAAAACCTGTATGAGTCTTTGATGGTCGCTAAAAGAATATGGGTACCAACAAGATCCATCTCCACGCTCATGATATTTGTTAAAACTATACAACAGTTTGTGTCCATTAGTTTCAGCATACATGTTATGTGTAGTAAGAATATCATATGGCATAGCACGAGGTGTTTGAAATGTTAACACGAACATTAATGATACTTTAATTTCCATGGCAGCAATTTTGTATTTTAAAGCGGGAGTCAGTACGTGATTAGTAAAATTCCAATACTTATTTGCAGACACATCATGTAAAATAGTTTCCAAAATACAAACATGAACAGATCCTTAGAAACAAGTATACAAACTTAAAAAAAACATATGTAAAAAACTGGCTGCCATATTGAATTTCCAAAATGGTGACCAATCGTAATATCCGCAATTTTCGACATCGGTTTCCGAATCAAAATTGTAACCATCAACAACTAATTGGATGAAACATTATTGACATTATTACAGTACATCGCGGAAATTGTCTCGTAATTCTGCCATCTTTGAAAATAAACACGTTTCACATTTGCATTTTTATTCCCCGGATGACGTAGAAATAATGACAAAAACACACAGCAATACAAGTAATGGTGCAGTATTTAATTTGCATTAATTTGGAAAACGAGTACATCAATAAATAAACAACCATGAGGCTGCGGAAAATGTTCAGAATGGAATACTCTCATAGGACATACTTTGGCAGTATCCGAATGTCTTACCCTTTCACCCCTAAGTAACTGAATGGGCTGCGATATGTTCGTTTTGCAACCAATCCAATCATCGCAAAATGATTTTCAGACTATTACATTTATGAAAAGGGGGTATTTGTTTTTCTCAAAAATATGAAAATTACTTTCAAACAGTGCAGATCCTGATGAGACGGCTCGTTACGAGCCGGCTCATCTGGATCTGCACTGTTTGCATAAACCGATATAGCGGGCTTTCGGGTTCAAAGGGTTAACTTGTTCAGCATTGTAACATTCTGTATATACAGGTGAAACCTCTCTAAACCTGACACCCTGGGAGGTCCCCAGGGTGTCCGGTTTAGAGAGGTTTCACTGTCAATCATACATTAGATCATTCTAAGCCATAGCTGTGTGCTATGCGATCATTAACATACATTATCACCCGCGATAAATGACCAAGAAATAAGTCACAGATATTGTCTTGGTGTCCGGTTTAGAGAGGTTCCATTGTATAAGGTAGCATTCATTTCTCTATGTAATTGCGTGATCCCAACGTAGCAAATAATATGATATTTGCTGCAGTTGCCAAAGGTCATTGTTACAAAACTCGTTTGCATTCGGAAAAAAATCAGGGTCTACGGAATTGATAACGCAAATTCTTTGGCTGTCAAGCAGTTCATATATTCTTGTGTACTGTCTTTTTCGAATATTGTTGACGATATTTTGTTAAATAGCAGTTGAGCTTTTGTTTGCCATTGAGTTGCCACAAACAAGCACTGCAGATGCGTACGGAGCCCCACAGGGGACGTAGAATTCTTTTTTTTATTAATTCGTTCCCACGAAATAACAATTCGTTCCCTCAATTTAAAAATTGGTTCCCTCCAATTAACAATTCGTTCCCAGGATATAACAATTCGTTCCCTCGAATTAAGAATTCGTTCCCACGAAATGACAATTCGTTCCCATATTTAACAATTCGTTCCTTATAATTAACAATTCGTTCCCACGATATAACAATTCGTTCCCTCGAATTAAGAATTCGTTCCCACGAAATGACACTTCGTTCCCATATTTAACAATTCGTTCCTTATAATTAACAATTCGTTCTCACGATATAACAATTCGTGGGAACGAATTAACAATTCGTTCCCTTGGGAACGAATTGTTAATTCGTGGGAACGAATTGCTAATTCGTGGTAACGAATTGATATTGAGAACACTTGTTAAAACTCCCTCGAGTTTATTTATTGACGATAGCGATACAATGATCATATCAGTGTCTGGTGAATGTTCTGTCAATTCAGTAAATGCTAGCTACTGTTGTTCGGCACGTACCAGGGAAACCGTTCTAAACTAATGGCCGAGTTACACGGTTATTAATGTGGATAATTCAGAGGCATGGCGTAGTCGAAATAATTGTCTACGTAGTATATACATGTTTATGATATACGTATGTGCGTTTCCCGTTGAAACACAATGTAAGGCAAGCCAGTAATAATTTTCCATATTGACGTCTCGTGTGTTCATGTTGGTCAGTGCCGGAACTACGTTTCAAATCGTAAAATAGTTCCTTCTAAATCATCACTGATTTGTTTATTTTATGTATATTTTGTATATTATTTTAGACGTATATATATATATAAATTGCGTGTGATGTGCGTATACTGAAAAGGTTATTTGATTTGTATGTGGATATATGCAACTCTTTCCGCCGCGCAACGATATTGTGCTCCTAAAGTTGCGCAATATCGCACACTGCAGAGCTCGGGCATATATCCACATACAGCGCAACATCTCTACAACAGCCACCCACGGAAGGCGCAAAACTGGCTGTTGTAGAGGGGTGGCTGTTGTAGGGAGGTTAATGATGACTTAAATGTTGTCGTCCGCTGTTTATTTACTTTCTTCGATAATTCTCATCAAAAACAGCTTTGGCAACATTTTAGATTCATTTCCAATGGAAATGATTCTAAAATGCTGTCAAAACATGTTTTTATTGAGAAAGAAGGCAAAGCAACAGCAGACGACAATTTTCGTGTTCAGCAGTCGAAGGGTTAGATACAGAGGAAATCATCCATTTAGGATATAAATAGTGGCTGTTATAGAGAGGGTGTTGTTGTAGAGAGGTGGCCGCTCGGGGGGGGGGGGGGGGATTCCATTGTCCATTGTACAAATCAAATAACCTTTATATATGTTTGCTGTTTACGGCTGAGAAAAAATGTGACTTAACTCAATTTGCGACCAGCGTAGCGCCTGATCAGCCTGCGCATCTGCGCAGAATGGACTTGACGACATTTGCGACCAGCGTAGCCCTAGACCATCATGCGCATCCACGCAGTCAGATCAGGCAATATACTGGCCACCAATCAAGTAAAAGTGGCCTGTCGACACATAAATGTCCCCGGTGGCAGATTTGAGCAACGCCGGCATACTTCTTAACCGGTATTACGGACACGCACACGGACACACACATGTATGTACATTCGGACGGACACACGGACACACACATGGATGTACATTCGGACGGACACACGGACGGGCACAATCAATACACTATATGCATGCCGGCTCTACAGTGACTGGGGATAGACAAAGCGAATTCAGCCTAGTTCTGTTGAGCGACTATCCCAGACGGCTATGACCTACAAGTGCAGCAATTGTCGCAATGACCTTTCTCAGGCGGCCGGCGGCCCATCTGTATTGTGTCGCTCTATCAGACATCACGCCCTCTCGTCTACGGTGAAGGTATTGTTGACGTTTATGTGGACCGTTATCAACAACGTCCGTCATTGAAATCACACAGCGATGGCCGCCGGTGAAATAACCCGGATCTTCTCGCCGGTGAAGACGGGGATTCCGGCCAATATCCGCTCGGACAAGGCCGCCGAACTTGGCACGTATTTATGGCAAATATGACAGATTGCCAAACATGTTTGGTTCAATTGTACAGTACACCATATACAGTATAGACCTGGCTAATTACCGCCTCGCCAGAAATGCGCGTAACAAGTTTTGATCCATTTCTTGTCGAAGCTCATGAAGCTTATGTTGATACCCCGTGGCCGGTGTACTGACGGCGTCATAATAACATAAACTAATAACGCGGTGTGTTGTACAATAATTACCGGACATCCGCGGGGACGGATTCAGACACAAATTGCCGCGATGTGCGGCGTTATGAGTGGCTTATATCGGCGGCTTCCAGGCCCGCCATGCCATCAAGGTGAATCCGCAATCTCACTGCCATTTTGACCGCTAGAACAACATTTATATGTATTGTAAATGGAGAGTACGGTGATGGTTTATTGATGTACATGTATCTAGCTGTGATGTAAGTTGGACGATCTCCATAGAATGAAGTACAACACACATGTCGCTGTGAATGAATATATGAGCCTTATGAAAAAATGTGACCAGATCCAGATCAGCCTATGCACCACAGTCTGATCAGGATCTGCACAGTTCGCCATTGCAATAAAGCAGCACCCATCATGCTTCTAGCAAATAATATAGATCGTTATCAGGTTACACCAGCGTGCTGTTTGATCAGGCGTTACGCTGGTCGCAAATCGCATACGCCCCATTACTCCCGATCACAGCCACAAACATGAC